>WNWU01006961.1:2091-15518 GCA_012654045.1 Ptyas mucosa | reverse complement strand
CACAATATTCTAATTTTCTGAGATTGTGAATTTGGGGTTTTCATGAGTTGTAAGCCATAATCATCAAAATTATGACTAATCAAGGCTTGAACTATCTCACTTTGCATGTAATGAGTCTATCTCATATATTAGTTTCACCTTTTCAGTTGCATTACTGAAATAAATGAACTTTTGCACAATATTCTAATTTTTCGAGTTTCACCTGTATAGTTTCTGTCAAGTATTTGCAAGCCATTGGCACGTGTGTCATTCAGACACTAGTGGAGGCAGAAAGTGTCTCCACCCCTTTGTGGAAAGGAGGGGCTTACACTGAGTATAAAACCCCCACTAACCTTTCCACCAGCCTCTCTTCTTACGTTTGTTCTCAGTGAGAGATGATCTTTGATCAGGGTGGTCACACATGCTGTGTGCCCCCTATACTATAATGAATATCAAGAAAGCCTTTGTAAATAGTTAATGTTTTGTTACATGATTAAATACATTCAAGATGTTTGTTTATGCATCTGCCTTGGATTCTTCTATGCTCCTGGGTGTTTTCTACGATCCCAATTTCCACAGTTTCCAACTCTTCCTTTCTTCTTTTTTACAACAATGTTATATAGAAATAGAATGTGGATACTAATTGGTTTCCTGAAGTCCACCAAATCCAAAATATGTCTCTCACAGATTTTATAGAGCAAACCAAAATATCTCTCACAGGTCACCTTTGATTCTTCTTCTTTTCCTCTTAGGTAAATAGGCTATCAAAGTTTATTTGTAATCCTCTTAGGCCCACAGATGTCCCCAACAGTCTTTCACAAAGTATTCCAAAAGTTCTTGTAAAATTATTTTAGTCTCTTCTTTTCTTCTCCTTCTCCAGTTATAATATCCAAAAATTAATCCTATTCCACCAAAGTAAGTGATAATCCAGTCTAATTTGCCAAGTCTTTGTATTTTCCCAACTTCTGCATGCAACAAAAACATTTTGAACTCTCTCTCTCTCTCTCTCTCTCTCTCTCTCTCTCTCTGTTCTCTGTCTCTGTATCTCTCTCTCTGTGTCTCTGTCTGTCTGTCTGTCTCTCTCTCTCTCGCTCTCTCTCTGTGTCTGTATCTCACTCTGTGTGTGTCTCTGTATCTCTCTGTATCTCTCACTCTGTGTCCTGGCACTTTTTTTTAAAGTGGCAGGAATCAACATTTAGAGTCATGAAAAGGTAGGGTGCACTTAATTAACTTTGCACATGCTTAAAAATAAACTTGTGTCTTTGATACAAATTGATTTCCAAACTATTTGTTTATATAGTTCCTAGTATGCTAGAAAGATCGTCCTCTTGTCCACCTCTACCCGAAGCCTGCATAATATTTATTTATTTGGGCAGGACATTCAGTATATTTCAAAACATGAGCAGAGGCAAGCCTGTTAGTGCAGTAAGTCTTAAGTCTAACTGTAAACTCCTGAGTTTATGTTCCCATGGAGAATAAATGAAGCCACCAAATTATATGAGCCAACAGTGTGCAGCCGCCATCAAAAAAGTTAATACAATCCTTGTGTCAGGTTACGATGTCATCTCAAATAAATTGCATTTCCAAACAAATAGTCTTTTAGGGTGACCCGCTCCCTGCTCCATCCAGGAGTGCGGGAGGATCCCTTGGAAGGCAGGGCGGAGGATTTCGGACAATACCTGTATGACAAAATCGCTCAGATTCGGGAGGATTTGGACTCTGACTGGGTAGATCAGGGCAGGGTGATGTGGAATAGTCTTGAGAATGTTACCTGGGAAGAGTTTGACTCTGTGACTCCTGATGATGTGGACAGGATTTTGGGGAGACTTAGTGCAGCCACATGTTTACTGGACCCGTGTCCCTCCTGGTTGGTACTGGCCTCCCGGGAGGTTACACGAGGCTGGCTCCAGGGTATCATCAATGCTTCTTTGAGTGAGGGTCACTTCCCCGCTGCCTTGAAAGAGGCGGTGGTGAGGCCTTTCCTCAAGAAGCCTTCCCTGGACCCGGCAGTATTAGCTAACTATCGTCCTGTCTCCAACCTCCACTTTATTGCGAAGGTTGTTGAGAGTGTGGTTGTGTGACAGTTTCCACAATTCCTGGAGGAAACATCTTATCTGGATCCGTTCCAGTCGGGTTTCAGGTCTGGGCACAGCACGGAGATGGCATTGGTCACGTTGGTTGATGATCTCTGGAGGGTTCGGGACAGGGGATGTTCCTCTGTCCTAGCCCTATTAGATCTCTCAGCGGCTTTTGATACCATCGACCATGGTATCATGCTGCACCGGCTGGAAGAATTGGGGATGGGGGGCACCGTACTACAGTGGTTCTCCTCCTTTCTCTCCGACCGGTCGCAGTTTGTGTTGAGGGGGGCAGAGGTCGACCTCGAGGCCTCTCGTCTGCGGAGTGCCGCAGGGGTCGGTCCTCTCACCCCTTTTGTTCAACATTTATGTGAAGCCGCTGGGTGAGATCATCCGTGGCTTTGGGGTGAGATACCACCAATACGCTGATGACACCCAGCTGTACATCTCCACCCCAGGCCACCCCAACGATGCCCTTGAAGTGATGTCCCAGTGCCTGGAAGCCGTGCGGATCTGGATGGGGAGGAACAAGCTCAAGCTCAATCCATCCAAGACGGAGTGGCTGTGGCTCCCGGCATCCCGATATAGTCAGTTGACTCCATCACTTACTATTGGGGGTGAGTCTTTGGCCCCTACAGAAAGGGCTCACAATCTGGGAGTCCTCCTGGATAGGCAGCTGTCTTTGGAGCAACATCTGATGGCTGTAACCAGGGGGACCTTTTGTCAGGTTCGCCTGATTCACAAGTTGCGGCCCTTTCTTGATCGGGATTCCCTGTGCACAGTCACTCACGCCCTCGTCACCTCTTGCCTAGACTACTGTAACGTTCTCTACATGGGGCTCCCCTTGAAGAGCACCCGGAGGCTCCAACTGGTCCAGAACACAGCCGCGCGGGTAGTGACGGGAGCAGCATGGCGCTCCCACATAACACCGCTCCTGCCTGAGCTGCACTGGCTTCCGGTGGTCTTCCGGGTGCGCTTCAAGGTGTTGGTGATCACCTTTAAAGCGCTCCATGGCATAGGGCCTAGTTATCTCTGAGACCGCCTGCTGTCACCGATGACCTCCCATCGACCTGTGTGCTCCCACAGAGAGGGCCTCCTCAGGGTGCCATCAGCCAAACAATGTTGGCTGGTGACCCCCAGGGGGAGAGCCTTCTCTGTGGGGGCACCCACCCTCTGGAACCAGCTGCCCCCGGAGATAAGGAGAATTCATGACCTCAGTGCCTTCCGCTGTGCCCTCAAAACACATTTTTTCCAACAAGCCAGGCTGGCTTAAGAAGAAATTTTAAATATTTTAATTGCTTAGTTACTTATAAATTTTGGCACAAAATTTATATATATATTAATTGCTTTTAATATTTGTATTTCATGTTTTTATTTCTGGCTGTACACCGCCCTGAGTCCTCAGGGAGAAGGGCGGTATATAAATTGGAAATAAAATAAAATAAAAAATAAAAAATAGAGTGAACGTAGTTTGGAGTGCTGACATCCGGCCCCTCCTCCTTCATTTTTCAAGGGAGGCCTACTGCAAGACAAACAAGTTAAGTACCGTTATCCCGTCCGAGGGTGTGTCCCACCCCCTCCTGCCTTGTCTGGGTGATCTGCATGGAATTTGGCCATAAGGCGGTCAGCTTGGATGTTTGTGCTCTTCATCCAGGAAGCCTCTGACAAGGGGTAACCCTTCCACTTAATTAAGTATTGGAGGTGCCACCTGTGCCACCTCGAATCAAGAATTCGCTGTACCTCATAGTGAGTGTGGCCCCCAATGACCAGGGGCCCTGGGGGGTCATGTGGTGCCAGCCTTAAGGTTGACCCCACCACAGGCTTTAGGAGGCTGCTGTGGAAAACGGGGTGTATCTTCCCTAGCAGTTGGGGCAACTGCAGTTGTACTGTAACCGGGTTGATTACTTTTACTATAGGAAATGGTCCTATAAATTTCGGGCCCAATTTCCTGCTCGGGAGTCTAAGTCTCAAATACTTGGTGGAGAGATAGATCTTCTCTCCCACTTGAAACGGTCTTTGGGGAGTTTGGTGCTTGTCTGCTTGTTTTTTATAGGATTGTGCCGCCTTGGCCAACGCCCTCTTAACGTTCTCCCAGGTTTCTCTCAACATGGCCGTCCAGTCGTTCAAACTGACTGAGGAAGGGGGCTCCCTCGGGTACTCTGGCATGGGGACAAAACCCATACCACTCACTATTTTAAACGGGGTTAATCCTGTGCTACTGTGGAAAGCATTATTATACGCGACCTCCGCAAAAGATAGGAGGTCTGCCCAATTGGACTGTTGGTAGTTGACGTAGCATCTTAAGTATTGCTCTATCATGGCATTCAGTCTCTCTGCCCCCCCATTGGTGCTCGGGTGAAACGCTGAGCTGAAGCCTTGGGATGACCCTATGGATCATAGGAACTCCCTCCAGAATTTTGCTGTGAACTGGACCCCTCAGTCGGAGATGATTCTTCTCGGTACTCCATGCAGGCAATAGATGTGTTTCAGGAACAGTTTGGATAACTGGCGGGCTGAGGGTAGCCCGCTGCAGGGTATAAAGTGAGCCTGTTTGGAGAATAAGTCTATTACAGTCCAGATCACTGTATTTCCACCACTCCTCGGCAGCTCTACTATGAAATCCATTGCAATCTCCTCCCATGGTCTTGTTGGTTCAGCTACTGGCTGCAACAGTCCGGGAGGGCATCCTGGTCGTTTCTTCATCCTGGCACAAATGGTACAAATTTTTACATAACTTTCTACGTCCTTTCTCATGTGGGGCCACCAGAACTGTCTTCGTACTAAGTGCAAAGTCTTTAGGAAGCCGAAATGTCCCGCTGGTTTAACGTCGTGGCTCCTCTTGAGGATAAGGGTGCGTAGACTTTTGTCCCCTTCCATGCTCGGTCATCCCTTTTTGTCAAGAGATGTTGATTGTCTCGAAACCAGGGGTTCGCCGCTGTTTCAGTTTAGAAACAGCATAGAGCCGTCTTTTTTCTCTTTGAAGAGGACCGGTGCCGCGACCCGTGGTTTTTCTGGCTCAATGAAACCTCTTTGTAGGTTCTTGTCTATGTAGTTCCGCATTTCTTGCATTTCACGGGGCGTCATGGCATACAGTTTAGGTTTAGGTAGTTTTGCTCCAGGGATGATCTCGATGGCGCAATCGGCCTCATGGTGGGGGGATAGAACGACACACTCGGCCTCGCTAAACACCTCTGCAAGGTCTTGGTACTCCTCTGGGATCTGTTCTGTTTCATGGGAGCTGTCGGATGTGGCCACCAGTTGCTCTGCTTTACCCTCAGGGAGGGGCCCTTGTGTTAGCGGCGACTTCCTTTGCTGAGGTGGGAAGGATTGGGGGTCCTGTGTGGGGGACATCTCCCCTGGTTGGAGCGGCAGGGGTTGGGGGCCCTTTGCTATCCTCAGCCTGCGGGTTCCCTCTTGCCACCAGATGATTGGGGCCCACTTGTCTAGCCACGAGAGCCCCAGTATGATTGGATCTGTCATTTTGGGGGCTATTATGAACTGAATCGTTTCCCAGTGATCTGCTAGCTCCAGCCTCAGTGGCTCGGTCAAGTGTGTGGCGTAAGTTCCCCCCACTAGGGATCCATTAACTTGTTCAAATCGGGTTGGGTGGTTGAGCTTTTTAGCACGGATCCCCAATTTTAGGACTGTGGGTAGGTTAATCAGGCACCTCGTGCAGCCTGAATCTATTAGAGCTTGGAACGTCCCTTGGGTCCCTGTTTTCGGGGCCATTAGGCGTATAGGGAAGAGAAAGGTGTGGATGGGTCCACTCACCATCGGGTCGTCTTCACCCTCGTCCTCGCTGTCATACGATTCAGGGGATTGATTTCCCTCATCTAGGATCCCTCTTGTTTCGGTCAGGTGGGCGAAACCCTCTGGGCCCTGGGGGACTTTCCATGGCATGTTGGTGGCGTGATTGGGCCCTCGTTCCGGCTGTGCCCTGGGCGGTGGGTCTGGCCTCGGCCTTGGGGTTCCATACGCTGCTGCTAGGTGACCAATCCCCCCGCACCTGTAGCACCTCAGAGGGCTCTGTGGGACGATTGGCCTCTGGGTAGGCTGTGGTGCTGCGGTTCTTCGTCTACTGGGTGGTCCCTGGTCTGGTTGGCCTCTCTGCTTGCCATCTGGCTGCTTTGACATGTCGTTTGCCCGCAGCCCTCTGTCGACTTTTATCGCTACCCGGAACCATTCGGAGAGTCAGTTCGGGATGTCTCGATAAGCGGTCACTTGGGCAATTCGCTTGTCTAGGCTTGTTCTAAAGAAATACACCAGTAGTCTCTCCGGTAAGGGAGGTAGGGTCCCAGTGACTCTCCTGAATTCACGGATATGCTCTCTGATGGGCTTTCCCTTCTGCATAAGGTTCCTGAGCTCATCCTCCACATAGGGGTCCTCCTCTGCCTCTTCAAACCGGGTTCGTAATAGTTGTAAGAACCCATCTGCGTCTCGCAGTTGGGGGGCCCTGTTCTTGTAGAGGGCTGCTGACCACCTTCTTGCTTCTCCCTCCAACCCTTCTGAGATGGCACTGACTAGGGCTCTGGGAGATGGATAGAGGTGTCCATAGCGCTCAATGTAGATCTCAGCTGTGTCGAGGAATTGCGCTAGCTGGTCTGGGTCGCCATCGAACTTACCTCTGAAACGGGGTGGGTCCTCCCTTGCTGCTCTATCCTCTCAGTGCGGGGGCTCTGTAAGCCTGCTCTCGGTGCCGCTGGTCCTCTTCCTCCCCACTCATTCTGGGGTAGGGAGTTGATGTCCTGTCTAGGCTGCTCTGTTTGCTGTGCAAGGGGGGAACCCATGAATGCATTTTTGGGCTTCCTCTCCTTCTGCTGGGGGGGAAAGTGCTGTGCTTCCATCTATGGCGCCTCAGTTTAGAAGGCTCGGCTGTCCCCCCCCTCCTTAGGCCTGCATGATGGCCCCTCCTCCAAAAGGATGGCACGGTCAAATTCCTCCTCCAGTTCATCTATGGGGCTCTCAAGTGGCTTCCCTGAAGCTTTCTGGTGCCTGGCCTGCTGCCAGTCCCATAGCCAGTCTGCCCTCCCCAATTCATTTAGGGGTTTCCCCTTCCCCTGAACGTTCGGGAAAGGAAACTCAGCCTCTGCGGATTTTGGCAAAAGCCCCAAATACTCATCTTTTCTCTTCTTGGCTTGTAACACGATCGCCTGACCTTGGCTGTCTTGCAGCTTCGCTGGAGGAAGGAGGGGTTGAGGCTTCATAGCATCCAAGCTGGCTGGGATTAAAGCTGGCTCTTTTCCAGTTGCCTGAATTAAGCTATTCTCAGAGAGTTTACTTTCTGCCATGATGTCCGGACTGTGTCTCCATTTCACTCGATACATCGGGAAGGGAGCTGGAGGTTTGGAGGTCAGCCAGCTAGGCTTGGAAAGGAGTGTCGGCTATCTGTCAGGTTACGATGTCATCTCAAATAAATTGCATTTCCAAACAAATAGTCTTTGATGAAATCTGTCATTTATTGAGTACAACGAACCATCCCCAACTCCATCGTAGCCGGCACTGACCCTCTGACCCCAAATCCTTCCCTTTCCGTTCCCCAATTCTCAGCATCTCTTTGGCCATCTTCCAAGTCACTCTCCCCATCTCTACTACTTCATGTCACAGGAATGTCCCCCCTCCCATCCCATCTCCTAGGGGATGTTATCTACAAGTAAAAATAAGTAGGTGAAAAGTCAAGCGTCTCCTTCTCTTCATGTCAGCACTAGAGTGAACGTAGTTTGGAGTGCTGACACCTTGGTTGTATAAACAGAGGCATAGAATCAAAGTAACATGAAGTATTAGTACCTGTCATGCCCCAGGATATAACTTTATATACTGTTGTTGCTCTCTAGCCCCATCTAGTGGCTGGAGAGACAAATACCAATTATATTGTTTGGAGCTGACCAAATCCATTTACCCATCAGCCCGCACTCTCAAACCAAGTGTACGCTGGGAAGCCAAACTCCATTTCCTTTAGCATTTGGAGAAGGCAGAAGCACAAAGAAGAATCCATCTTAATCTATGGCGTATGGTCATCCAAGGACAAATCCACATCCCACACACAGAGCATCACTGGCGAGCTTTAAATTGCTTGTATTTATCAATTGTTATGTTCAGCAATAACTTAATACTGTCTATCTTGTATTTGGTTCTCATTGTATGTATTCCTATTTTCCCCAGTTTCACCATATCCTGTTCTTTCAATAAAGCATTCAGATCTACACACACTGTCTGTTTTATTGGAGGATAGGTGGGTTTAGCTGCATGTCGAGCTGCACACAGACTAACGTGTAGTGAGGACAGAACAGTGAAACAGCGGCAAGGTTTAAAGCCGCAGCTGGGCACTGCGGACCTGTCTCCCTTTCTGTCCTCCCATCCTCCCAGATCACATTCCCACCCCACCAGACCTCGTTTTAACGAGGCTGGCATCAGTTGTGGCCGGGTCGGGCCAGTGTCTCAGGGTGGAGAGCAGGTCACGCGTCTCCCTGAGTGACTGAGGCATGCCCAGCACCAACAAGGGCTGGAAGAAGTGCCCGCGAAACCCAGCAAGAGATGATACACCAGAGAATCAGCCCCGGCCACTTCTCCATCCCCCGCCGTTGCCCTTACCTTCTCAGGCCACGTGAGGAGTGACGGGGAGGGGAGGGGTGAGGAGCGGGACCAGCCAGCTATGGGATCAGTTGATTCGCTGAACTGCAGAAAACATTACCAATAGCAATTGGACTTAGACTTATATACCACTTTACACTACTTTACAACCCTCTCTAAGCAGCTTACAGAGTCAGCATATTGCCCCCAACAATTTTCGGTCCTCATTTCACCCACCTCGGAAGGATGGAAGGCTGGGTCAACCTTGAGCCTGGTGAGATTTGAACTGCCAAATTGCAGGCAGCCGGCAGTCAGCAGAAGTAGCCTGCAGTACTGCACTCTAACCACTGCACCACCATGGCTCAATAACTACCTGTTTGGCAGGGAGCCGCAGCTTAGGGGTCAAAGAGCTACATGGGGCTCCAGAGCTGTGGGTTGCTGACTATACTGTCACTGCATTTTTGTATTTGCCAGCTGTGCTTGAACTCTAAGACATACCGTAGATGCTCAGAACTCTTATCTCTAAGCTAACTGCACATGTCCACATTCTTTCACTTTTCTTCTAACTTTTTTTTGTTCGCCTGCCAAAAGGTCCAGCAGGAACGCTGCCAAGATGGAACTAATTAGCCAGTAAGATGTTTTTATTTCTTTACAATAAAATGTGTTTTCTTAGAATATATCTCGGGCTTATTTTGCTTATAAAGTATACTTCAAGGGAAGGCCACGATCCGTTTTTAATCAGGTGCAGTTACCCAAAGGGGAACGGGATTAATTGCCACCCTGACATGTGGTAGCAGAAGGACGGTTTGAATTATGGTTTCTTCCTTGCTTGTTACTTTGATGATAAGCGAATAGGCTATTTAGGCAATTATTTTTCGGCGACTGAGCAATGCTGATTATTTATTGCAAATATACCAAAAAGAAAAAAGAAAAAGGGAAAAATGAAGCTCAGAGCTTTCTCTACAAGTCATTTGAACCTCTCTGACGAAGAAGAGATAGACCTCATAGATCTCTCTGATGAAGCAGCGACAAGAATTTTACACAGGCCTTCAACTTTTCAAACACCGCTTGCTTCAGCAACCCGACTAGGAGAAACAGCCGTGGGAGGAGAAACTGATCAAATGCTCTTACAGAGGCTTCAGGAAGAAGAAGACAGAAAAGCTGCTTTTGAAGGCGACGTGCGACTGAGGTCAGTGACGTCCCCTTCTGACTATGCATGTTCACAAATAATTCCTGCAGAAGCCCAAAGTTTTGAAACGCTTGGTGCAAGGCCAAAGTTTTCACAAACGGCCGAGCATTTTTCCTCCCACACAGAGAGAGAAATAATTTATCATTCTCCTCAAAGCTCTGAGCTCTCCTGGCCTTAGAAAGTTATGAAAAGCTATCGTGATCAAATAGAATGTTTTGAACGTGAGCTATCCCAGGCAAAAATGGCCTTATCTATGCTTGAGCCAGATAAGAGAGAGTCTCTTGTTTTTCAAATTCCTGACTCTACCATCTTAGCTCCTTCTTTGAAGCGGCCGCTGGAGCTCTGGATCGGGTCGTTCCTTTGCGGCCTCTGACCCGGCGCCGATCTCAATTGGCTCCTTGGTTCTCCGAGGAGCTGAGGGAGTTGAAGCACCGGAAAAGACACCTAGAGAATAGTTGGAGGGCCAGTCGTTCTGAATCTGACCGGACACTAGTGAGATCCCACATTAGGAATTACTTAGTGGCGATAAAAGCAGCTAAATGTAACTATTTTGCTGCTCTTATTGCATCATCAGATAATCGCCCGGCCGCCCTCTTTAGGGTGACCCGCTCCCTGCTACACCAGGAAGCACGGGAGGAACCCTTGGAGGGTAGAGCCGAGGATTTTGTTCAGTATCTGCATGATAAAATCACTCAGATTCGGGAAGATCTGGACTCCGACTGGGTAGTCTCGGGGGGAGGGACAGGGGCAGGTCTTGAGAATGTTATCTGGACTGAGTTTGATCCTGTGACCCCTGAGGACGTGGACAGGATTCTGGGCAGGCTGAACGCGACCACTTGTTTATTGGACCCGTGTCCCTCCTGGTTAGTACTGCTTTCCCGGGAGGTGACAAGCGGCTGGCTCCAGGGGATTATAAATGCTTTGTTGGGTGAGGGTGACTTTCCTGCCGCATTGAAAGAGGCGGTGGTGAGGCCTCTCACAAGAAGCCTTCCCTGGACCCGGCAATGTTGGTAAATTATCGTCCGGTCTCCAACCTTCGCTTCCTGGCGAAGGTTGTCGAGAGTGTGGTTGCGCAACAGCTTCCCCGGTACCTGGATGAAACAACGTATCTGGATCCGTTCCAGTCGGGCTTCAGACCCGGGTACAGCAAGGAAACGGCATTGGTCGCGTTGGTTGATGATCTCTGGAGGGCTCAGAACAGGGGGTCCTCCTCTGTCCTGGTCCTGTTAGATCTCTCAACGGCTTTTGATACCATCGACCATGGCATCATGCTGCACCGGTTGGAAGAGTTGGGGGTGGGAGGCACTGTGTTGCAGTGGTTCTCCTCCTTTCTCTCTGACCGATCGCAGTCGGTGTTGACAGGGGGGCAGAGGTCGACTCTGAGGCCCCTCATATGTGGGGTGCCACAAGGGTTGGTCCTCTCGCCCCTCCTGTTCAACATTTATGTGAAGCCATTGGGCGAGATCATCCGTGGTTTTGGGGTGAGATATCATCAGTACGCTGATGACACCCAGCTGTATATCTCCACTCCAGACCACCCCAACGATGCCCTTGAAGTGATGTCCCGGTGCCTGGAAGCCGTGCGGATCTGGATTGGGAAGAACAGGCTCAGACTCAATCCATCCAAGACCGAGTGGCTGTGGTTTCCGACGTCCCGATATAGTCAGCTGGTGCCATCGCTGACTATCGGGGGCAAATCATTGGCCCCCGCAGAGAGGGCGCGCAACTTGGCCGTCCTCCTGGATTCACGGCTGTCTTTAGAAGAGCATTTGACGGCCGTGACCGGGAGGATTTTTCTTTTTTTTTCTTTTTTTTTCTTTTTTTTTATTTTTATAGACAAACTTTATTAAATTTACAAAGATTAAAAACAATTAAAATCAAAATAAAATATACAAATATATTAAGCATCTTATATAATTACTTATTTCATTTCTATTCATTAACATTTCTCTATATATACCTTATCTATAGGTTATACGTATACAAAATTAATCGCACAATCATCCTTCTGGCGGTTAAGTCTTTGTTGGTATTTGAGTATATCAAGCATATAGATATATTGTAACTGGTCATTTGTTATTTTAAACCTCTAAATACATAAAAAAAGGAAAAAAACAAAAGAAAGAAGAAGATAGGAATAAGTTACATTTCACTAGTTATTGGTATTATTTTAAATATTACTTTATCCACATTTGTTTTGCTTGACCCAATTATACCAATTATTCCATACCTTAAAATATTTTGAGCTTTCTTTGTCTTGTAGTTTCAATGTTAATTGGTCAGATTCCGCACATAAATAAATTTTTTGAATTACCTGTTGCTCTGTTGGCAAATAGTCCATTTTCCAGACTTGGGCTAACGCTATTCTAGCAGCTGTGATAATGTGATGCATTAAGTATACTGTTTCCTTTCTAATGTTTGGTTTATACATTCCTAACAGGAAGATCTCTGGTTCTAGTTCTAAGACTTCTCCTGTAATTTGGAAAATCCAGATTTTAATTTTCTCCCAATACGTCTTAATTTTAGGGCATAACCACCATGAATGGTAGAATGTGCCTTGGGCCTGCTTACATTTCCAACATCTGAGATCTAAGTTGGGATGTATTTGAGCTAACCTCGAGGGGGTGAGATACCACCTGTACCACATTTTGAATTGATTTTCCTTATAGGATACTGATTTTGTTATTTTGATATTATTTTCCCAAATCTTTTCCCAGTCTTCTAATTAAATATTTTTGCCTATGTTCCTAGCCCAAGCAGTCATTTGTCCTTTAATTATGTTCTCCCCCAAATCGATTTCTAGTAGATATTTATATAATTTAGATAATGTTTTCTCTTCCTTCCCTTCCAGGAGTTTGTCTAGTCTATTAGGCCTTACGTCAATTCCTCCTCCTTCCCTATCTTTCCTAAATCTATTTTGTGCTTGGAGATACGGCCACCAATCCAATTCTATTCCTGTGTCTTTAAGTTCCTGGCGTGTTTTTAGTAGTCCATTGGAATCTAAAATATCCCTATACCTTACATTTCTATGGAGGGAAATAGTGTTTGGGTGCATGGTTGCCTCCGCTGTGGACAACCATCTGGGAACCTTCTTATAACATCTTTTTTTTATTTTCAGCCAACTATCAATTAACGATCCCCTAATTATATGGTTTTTGAAATGTTGGAATGTCTTGTTCCCTGTGTTCCACAGGAAGGCATGCCATCCCATCAATAGGTCATGACCTTCCAATTTTAACAGTCGTTGGTTATCCAGATTGACCCATTCTCTTAGCCATGTCAAGGAGGCAGCTCTATAGTACTTCTCCCAGGCCGGGGAACCGAAGCCTCCTCTTGATTTATCATCTTGCAGTACGTTTAAATTTATCCTAGGTTTTTTACCCTCCCACAAAAATTTCGAGGTAATTTTATTCAAATTGGTAAAAAAAATTCTCTCCAACTTAACTGGTATATTTTGAAATAGGTAGAGGAGCCTTGGCAAGGTGTTCATTTTTAAAACTGCTATTCTTCCTAGGAATGAAATATTTAACTTTCCCCATTTTTCTAGGTCCTTTTCAATTTGATAAGTCAGTCCATCATAGTTGTTTTTCTTTATATCGATATTCTTGGTTGTC
>WNWU01006930.1:203-10274 GCA_012654045.1 Ptyas mucosa | reverse complement strand
AAATTCTTCATACTAGATTAAACCGGTTGCTAATCTTCTTGTCTTCACATCCTCCAACAGCATTTAGAATATCTTCATTCATTTGCATCTACCCACCTAAATAAAAATTGCTTCTTTATATAACAAAACCCCCCGAGTGACTTTATGATTGTATTTGAAATAATATCCATCAAATCCAGTCAAAAATTAGATTAATAAATTCATCAAACGTGTTAGGGAAACCACCAGATCAACTGCAGTTGCCCTAGGTCCATAGTCCTTTTGCCTTATATTTATTACCATCAGTCAGGAGACTCCAATTTACTATATTCAATAAAACTTCTGCAATTGTCATTAAATCCAAATTTATTGCAGTCCTTAATAAAATATTCCAAATCATTCAAATCAGGGCATATTTTACAGCCCAACCCACCAGCATTGCAGTGATCTGTTTATTCTTCTCAAAATAATCCAATACCGCTGTAGGTTGCCTCCTCATCATCGCTCATCGCTTAGATAACTGGCATTAAACTGCTGTGTGTTTTTTTCCCACAAGTTCAAAATCTTTAAACTGCTAAACAATACTTTTTAAGGACCATCATCTCATCAAGCAGGGTTAGTTTCCATTTTTCCAATCTTTCTTCTTTTCCTTTTTACGAACTTTCTTTTTAACTTTGAACCCTCTGCCTTTTTTAACTCCAGTAAAATTTTGCAATTTTTGGGATTGCATAATATAAAATTTTTGGAGAAATATAACTTCTTTTGGAAACAGCTCTTTAAATGCAGATTGATTTTTATAAGAAAAAATTTGTGTAACCAAAATCTCATCAGCTTCCAAGATTTCCTTATTCTGCACAGCCTCCATCTTTCTCTCCTCGGTGATCTGTTGTACTTTTCCATCTCCCAGCTCTTCGTTCAATCCCCCACTGCTAGATTGCAACTCAGTATTTCCATGTGTTTCATTGTTTCCAGCTTGAAAAGCTTGAAATATAGTATCAATTCTTTTCAATAAAGCAGAGGTAGTTGAGCTCAAAGCTTCCTCAAAGTCAGACCATTGAGGGTTAAATAACCCTCCTTTGTTTTCTTTGCTTTCAAAAAGACCAGCCATCCTGCCCCCCTTCTTCCTTCCCTTCCAGAAGGAGGGGAAAAAAAAGAAAAAGAAGAAAAAAAGAGTAATTTGTATTGCTGCTTGAATTATTCCTTTCTTGTTTCATCCACTTTTCAAAAAGGAGTTTTACGTTTCAAACAGGGGCTTATCAATAATTACTTTTAACTTTCACTTCTTCACGCCCCGTTAAAACTCAAACGCCATCTTGCTTTCACTTTCAGCTTAAACAAATCTTTTAAAGAGAGTAAATCTTTGGAGTTAGAAAGAAAAAAAAATACTTGCTGTTTCATTCATGCTGCTTGTGCTCCGCCAGATTTATTCAGAAAGTAGTTGTCTAAAGTTAATTACTGGGATGGTAACGACATCTAGCTCTGCAATTAGCAGAGGCATCCAGGGTCCGGAGTACTGACAGGCTTAACGGGGAGCTCTCATCTTCGAGCGCCAGATTATGGGTAAAATCTGGCACTCTCAGGGAGCTCTACCCCACCTGTCTACTCACCTTCCCCCCTCATACCAGGGGGAAAGTTTCCAAACCGCAAGACAGCTGATAGTCGCTGTTCTTTGCAGTTCTACGGAGCCCTGGGCTGGCACTTCAAAAAGAAGTGTCTAGCGATGTCGCTGTCCCAACGGAAGTCCTCGTGGACACTATCATTGAACCAGTCATTCTAGGTCTAGCCTGGTTGGACAAGTGGAGGCCTACCATATGGTGGGAGGGGGGATTCCGGAAACTCCGTTTATAGCTGGGTCCAGAGCCAACTACCAGGAAAGAGGCTATGACAAAGGGGGTCGTGTCTGCGGGATTTGAAGGGATGCCTCTCCCTGGGGTTCCCGCTGTTTATTCGGATGTAGCAGAGGTCTTTGATGAGAAGGAATGTGATGCATTACCACCACATAGGGCGATGGACTGTGCAATCGAACTAATCCCTGGGGTAAAGCTACCAAAACCACGTATGTATGCAATGACCCCGAGGGAGGTGGAGCAGTTACGGGTGTATATTGATAAAAACTTAGCACGCGGGTTCATACAGCCCAGTCGGTCACACCTGGCCGCTCCAGTCCTTTTCCGGGAAAAGAAGGATGGCGGTCTTCGTCTCAGTGTTGATTACCATGGTTTGAACGCAGTCAGCGTGGAGCCCCTGTATCCCCTTCCCTTGATGAAAGACCTTCTAGCCGCCCTGGCCAAAGGTACATATTTCACGAAGTTAGACCTCAGGGAAGCGTACTACCGCATGAGGATCAAACAGGGGGACGAGTGGAAGACCACGTTTAACTGCCCATTGGGTAGCTATAAGTTTTGTGTCATGTCGTTCGGACTGCAAGGGGCTCCAGCAGTCTTCATGCAATTAATTAATGAGGTTCTCCATGAATATCTATACCGTGGGGTCCTAGTCTATCTAGAAGATATACTAATATATACCCAAACCATGGAAGAACAAATCTCTTCTGCGCATGCCCCAAGATGGAGTCTAGACGCTAGAGCTCCGATCGTTGAGGGGGTGATGCCTTGGTTTAGGGGGCTTAGGGGGGTCGATTTGAACAACTACGACCCCCCGCCCAGGAAAAGGAGTACCTGAGGGATGTTCCTGAGAGCTTGTTAGCTCCCCGGGTCATCTCAGCTCCACAGGAGGACGGTGGTAAGGATGGCGGCGGGAGACGGCGTTCGGCGATGGGCGTGGCCTGGCAGGGCGGCTGTGAAGATGTCGGCGGCCTCCTGATGACCGGCAGGGCGGCCGCTGAAGTCTGCGACGCTGGAGACCCCTGTGGAGGCTCCCTATGCCCCTGGAGGCCTCGTATGTCATCTGGAGAGGCCAAGGGGGCTGGGGCGACCATGGAAGGGCCAATGGCGGCGACGGTGGCAGCGGCGGCCATGACGGTGGTCACGGGGAGGGCAGCCGATGTCGGGGGCAGCTCCTGAAGGCCTATAGACCCCACTCAATCTGCTGAGGCGGCGTGGGACTTTTATCAGCTACCCAATGGACATTCCCAGGCGACTGGAGTGTGTTAGCCTTGGGGGTGGGCTACCCCATACGGACCTGGACACCCCCCCGTTTAAGATGAATGTGGGGGGGGGGAAGAACTGGGGAGCATTATTCCACCAAAATGGAAGTTGAGGGGGCTGGAAAATTACTTGGTTTTTTACCCCCTGAATTCTCCCCCCCCCTCCTTCCTTGGACCAGCTGGGGCCCTTGTAGGCCTGTTTAAGGTCACAGCTACCCCGCTATCCTGGCTTGCTGAATTATTCCCACTCCCCCCTTCTTTTCATCTTGCCGCCTCTGAAACTCCTGCCTATGGAAGACTTCCCCTCACCCAATCTTTTTTTTCGACCTAAAACCTCCTTTTGAGCTAGGGGATTGGACCTTAGGCTCTCCTAACCTGCAGGGGGCACCGGACCTAGGGACTCAGGCCGTTGGGAGGCAGAATACGACTACCTTCACCACTGAGTTGTCATCCAAGTTCTATGGGCCGGTCTCGTGAGAGGATGGCTAGCCAAGAATCTTCTGTGGGTCGAATGGCGCGTACCTCCCTCTTTTCCATTACTGTGAGAGGGCAATGGACTGGTGGCCTGAGCCAGGGACCGGATTTTCCCCATGTCATAACATCTGGCGTCTCCTAACCTTGGACTATCCCTACCCATGATGATCTGATGTATACAGTGTCAGAACTCCTCGCCCTGCGAGATTCCCCCCTCTCGCAGGTGTGGCCCCTTACACTTCCAAGGGCTTATCTCGATGACAGACTTTGGAGTCCAGAGAGATGGCATGGGGCAAGGAAGGGTTTATGGGGTTTTTTAGTTAGATTTTTTAAGATTTTAAGGGGTGGGAGGGGGGTTAATAATATTTATTTCTTAAATAATTTTAGACAGTTGACCAGTGGGGATGGAGGGGGGAAATCCACCAAGGTCAGAGCATAGCCCGGCACGGGGCAATGGCGGGGGAGGTGCAGAATGAGGGACTGGGGAGAAAATGGGGAGCGACATCCAGGAGGGTTGTACCATCTGCACGGTAGATGGGAGGGGCAGATACGATGGGAGTAGGGGGCCACATCATGTGTTGGGGGCGCGCACTCGCTATTTGAGAGCAATTGCTCGCCCCGGCCCCCAAGGCTCTGCCCAGTTACTAGGTGGCGCAGATTCTCAGGACCCAGGCCTTCGACTGATGCTGTGCAACGCCAGGTCCGTAATAAATAAGGCCCTCCTCATTCACGACCTTATACACGAGGAGAGAGCGGACCTGGCGGGTATTACGGAGACCTGGTTGGGCCCGGAGGGTGGTGTCCCTCTGACTGAAATGTGCCCACCAGGTTTCAGAGCATTTCATCAACCGAGGGCCTATGGGAGGGGCGGGGTGGTGGTGGTTATTATAAACGAGGATCTGGGTCCGAGGGAGACCACTGTGCCACAGATCGCCGGATGTGAGTCCCTCTTTGTGAGATGGGGTCATGGGGTTCAGATGGGCTTGCTGCTTGCGTACCTGGCTCCCTGCCACGTAGCAACAGCCCTGCCTGAGCTACTTGACGTGGTAGCCACGGTGGCAGTTGAGACACCCAGGCTTTTAGTCATGGGTGACTTTAACTTGCCATCCGCTGGCGAAACGTCTGAGGCGGCCCGGGAGTTCATGGCTTCCATGACGGCCATGGACCTGACCCAGTTAGTGCATGACCCCACTCACAGAGGAGGACACACTCTGGACTTAATTTTTGTCTCTGGCCAGTGGTTGAGTGGTCGAGTTGTAGGGGATATAGACATCAAACCCTTGTCATGGTCTGACCACTCAGTCCTCCGCCTAGATCTTCGAACAGCTACACCCCACCGCAGGGAGGTGGACCCTACTATATGGGTCCGCCCCAGGCGCCTGATGGACCCTGAGAGGTTCCAGACGGAGCTTGGGCCATTTCCTGAGGAGCTGGCACACGGCTCGGCCGAGGACCTAGTAGCCGCCTGGGATCGGGCGGCTGATGGAGCCTTAGACCGTGTCGTGCCTTTGCGGCCTCTGACCCGATGCCGATCCCATGCAGCTCCCTGGTTTACCGAGGAGCTGAGGGAAATGAAGCGCCGGAGAAGACGCCTAGAGAGCGGTTGGAGGGCCAGTCGTGCTGAATCTGATCGAACACTGGTAAGGTCGCATATTAAGACCTACCTAGTGGCGATAAAGGCGGCAAAGTCTAACTACTTTTCCGCCTCTATTGCGTCATCAGGGAATCATCCAGCCGCCCTGTTTAGGGTGACCCACTCCCTGCTCCATCCGGGAGTGTGGGAGGATCCCTTGGAAGGCAGGGCGGAAGAATTTGGACAATACCTGTATGACAAAATCACGCAGATCCGGGGGGACTTGGACTCCGACTGGGTAGATCAGGGCAGGGTGGCGAGGACTAGTCTTGAGAGTATCACCTGAGAAGAGTTTGACTCTGTGACTCCCGATGATGTGGACAAGATTTTGGGGAGACTTAGTGTGGCCACATGTTCATTGGACCCGTGTCCCTCCTGGTTGGTACTGGCTTCCCGGGAGGTTACACGAGGCTGGCTCCAGGGCATTATTAATGCTTCATTGAGTGAGGGTCACTTCCCCGCTGCCTTGAAAGAGGCGGTAGTGAGGCCTCTCCTCAAGAAGCCGTCCCTGGACCCGGCATTATTAGCCAACTTTCGTCCTGTCTCCAACCTTCGCTTTATGGCGAAGGTTGTTGAGAGTGTGGTCGCACGACAGTTCCCACAATTCTTGGAGGAAGCGTCCTATCTAGATCCGTTCCAGTCAGGTTTCAGGTCTGGGTACAGCACGGAAACGGCATTGGTCGCGTTGGTTGATGATCTCTGGAGGGCTCGGGACAGAGGTTGCTCCTCTGTTCTGGTCCTGTTAGATCTCTCAGCGGCTTTTGATACCATCGACCATGGTATCATGCTGCACCGGTTGGAAGAGCTGGGGGTGGGAGGCACCGTGTTGCAGTGGTTTTCCTCCTTTCTCTCCGACCGGTCGCAGTATGTGTTGACAGGGGGGCAGAGGTCGACCTTGAGGCCTCTCATCTGTGGAGTGCCACAGGGATCGGTCCTCTCGCCCCTTCTGTTCAACATTTATGTGAAGCCGCTGGGCGAGATCATCCGTGGTTTTGGGGTGAGATACCATCAATACGCTGATGACACTCAGCTGTACATCTCCACCCCAGACCACCCCAACGATGCCCTTGAAGTGATGTCCCAGTGCCTGGAGGCTGTGCGGACCTGGATGGGGAGGAACAGGCTCAGGCTCAACCCCTCCAAGACTGAGTGGCTGTGGCTCCCGGCATCCCGATATAGTCAGTTGACTCCATCGCTGACTATTGGGGGCGAGTCTTTGGCCCCCACGGAAAGGGCTCGCAATCTGGGAGTCCTCCTGGATAGGCAGCTGTCCTTAGAGGACCATCTGACGGCTGTCACCAGGGGGACTTTCTGTCAGGTTCGCCTGATTCACCAGTTGCGGCCCTTTCTTGATCGGGATTCCCTGTGCACAGTCACTCACGCCCTTGTCACCTCTCGCCTTGATTACTGTAATGCTCTCTACATGGGGCTCCCCTTGAGGGGCACCCGGAGGCTCCAACTGGTCCAGAATGCAGCCGCGCGGGTAGTGATGGGAGCAACGTGGCGCTCCCATGTAACACCGCTCCTGCGCAAGCTGCACTGGCTCCCAGTGGTCTTCCGGGTGTGTTTCAAGGTGTTGGTTATCACCTTTAAAGTGCTCCATGGCATAGGACCTAGTTATCTACGGGACCGTCTACTGCCACAGACAACCTCCCATCGACCTGTGCGCTCCCACAGAGAGGGCCTCCTCGGGGTGCCGTCAGCCAAACAATGTAGGCTGGCGACCCCCAGGGGGAAAGCCTTCTCTGTGGGGGCACCTACCCTCTGGAATCAGTTACCCCGCGAGATAAGGAAAATCCCAGACCTCAGTGCCTTCCGTCGTGCCCTGAAAACTTACTTTTTCAAACAAGCCGGGCTGGCTCAAGCAGTATTTTAAATTTTAAATTTTATGGGGATTGGTATTTTTAATTTGAGCCGAAATTTATTATTCTACTCTTAATTGTTCTTATTGTTTATATTATGTGTTTTTTAATTCCGGCTGTACACTGCCCTGAGTCCTCAGGGAGAAGGGCGGTCTATAAATTTAATATAAATAAATAAAAAAATTAAAAAAATATACACCTAGTCCATCAAGTGTTAGAGCGGCTCTTAAGAGCCAAATTGTATGTAAAGGTGTCAAAATGCGAATTTCATCGAACACGACTGGACTACCTGGGGTATCGTATTTCCCGGGATGGTATTGAAATGGATCCCAAAAAAGTGGCTGACGTTCTGGGGTGGCAAGCACCGGGGACTCGACGACAATTGCAAAGTTTCCTTGGCTTTGCCAACTTCTATCGTCAGTTTATACCAACATTTGCCCAAATCGCTCTGCCACTTACCAATCTGTTACGCACAAAGGATACCGGAGACCCTCATCCTGGACAACGGCTAGAGTGGACTGTAGAGTGTCAAAAAGCATTCGAGGCCTTAAAACGCCGGTTTGCGGAAGCCCCTATTCTGCACCACCCTGATCAGTCAAAGCCGTTCATAGTACAAGTGGATGCGAGTGACGTAGCAGTCGGGGCTGTGTTGCTACAGTCCGATGCCCAAGGCCAGTTACACCCGTGTGCATACACTTCAAAGAAATTCACTCCCACGGAACGGGGGTGGGCTATTTGGGAGAAGGAGGCTTTTGCAGTACGGTGGGCTCTCCTCACCTGGCGGCATATATTGGAGGGGGCAACGGTTCCGTTTGAGGTGTGGATGGACCACCGGAACCTGATGGCATTGCAAACACCTAGAAGATTATCACCTAAGCAGGCGCGGTGGGCCCAACATTTTCAACGTTTCAGGTTCACTCTGCGGTATGTACCGGGGGGAAGAAATTTCCTGGCTGATGCCTTATCCCGGATGCCGCAATTCAATAGTAAAAGGGATGAAATTGTGCAAGCTATGGTCCCAGGGGGGAAGGCAGGAAACGGTACCGCGGCACTCCGGCTGGATGGACATACTACATGGCATGATCTTTTACAGCAGGGATTGGCTCAAGATATGTGGTTACAAAACAATACCCACGTGTTAACACATAGAGATGGCCTAGCTTGGAAAGGGGATAAGTTGTATGTACCACAAAGTATGCGCATAGCTATACTGCAGAAATGTCATGACACTAAGCCGGCTGGTCACTTCGGGTTTCTCAAAACACTTCATTTAACCCAGAGACAGTTTTGGTGGCCCCATATGAGGAGTGATATAGAGGAATATATGCGGAGCTGTACTACCTGTGCAAGAACTAAACCCCGAACTGGAAGACCTTTAGGCCTTTTACAATCAGTGGCTACTCCCAACCAGCCTTGGGAGGAGATAGCAATGGACTTTGTGGTAGATCTGTCGGAAAGTAATGGGAATACAGTCATATGGACTGTTATAGACCTGTTTTCTAAACAGGCCCATTTCATTCCTTGCACTGGGTTACCATCAGCTCGGAAACTATCCAGATTATTCATCCAGCACATTTACAGGTTACATGGGGTGCCCAGAAGAATCATCTCAGACAGGGGGGTCCAGTTTACGGCTCGTTTCTGGCGGAATTTCCTACGGGACATTGGGTCTACCCAGGGGCTTAGCTCTGCGTTCCACCCCAGTATTAATGGGGCGGTCGAGCGGACAAATGCTATGATCGAACGTTATCTCCGCTGTTATATCTCATATCAACAAACTGACTGGACTTCCCTCTTACCCTTCGCTGAAGTAGCGTACAATAATACTGTGCATAGCAGTACGGGGTTGACGCCATTTAAGGTAGTGATGGGGCGAGAGTTTGTAGCTATACCGGAGCTAGAATACACAACAGATACTTTAACTATGCCCCAGGAATGGGCTGGAAAACTCCGGACTTTATGGCCGCAGGTACGGGATGCACTGGATAAAGCAGCCCTTGAGTATAAAACCAAAGCAGATAAAAAACGAGACCCAGTTCGACCTTTACAAATAGGAGACATGGTGTATTTGTCAACTAAATATATTAAGTTATGAGTACCCAACCGTAAGCTGGGGCCAAAGTTTTTAGGCCCATTTCCCGTAATAAAAGTGATAAATCCTGTCACGGTTGTTCTCAAATTACCACCTTTGCTGGGGAAAATCCACCCCGTATTCCATTGTAGCCTTCTCAAGCTAGTCCCGAAATCACGAGATACCCCAGAACGCCCAGGGCCTGTAACAGAAGGGCATTATGAAATAGAGGAGATTCTCAATGCTAAGCTAAAATATGGGAAGCTTCAGTATCTTGTACGGTGGAAAGGGTATCCCTACGAGGAGGCATCATGGGTATCCACGTCTGATGTCAACGCAAGGAGGTTGGTCAGACAATTTCATAAGATACATCCCCATAAACCTAGGTCTGATATTAAACCTTAACCTTTCTGTTACAGAAGGAGATGTGGTGAAGGGGAGCCGCCTGTCGAGCCCCGCTAACTGCTCGACATCGCTGACGCACGAGTGGGGTGAAGAGGAACGAACACTTCAAGCACGACAGAGGGGGGTGGTAGCACGGGTGTTTAGGCGGCCATTTGCGGGGTGGGGGGATGGCGGTTGCGGCGGGATTAGGGTTTGTACCTTCTGACGGGCTAAGTTCCTGCCGCTGAACTCCATGGAGGAGGCATTGACTAGCAGCTGGGGAGCGCGTCCGAAACTGCTAATTGGAAGCAGGGGCGTGGTTTTATACTTGGCGTGCTCGGCGCGGGATATTTAAATCGCTAGAAACCAAGGGCTTGTAACACTAACTTCGCAGCGTCCTAGACGTTCGCAGTGTCTGCCTGCCGCCAGCGCCCAATAAACCCATTTCGTAAAGAGCTGAACGGAGTGGAGTTTCTTTGGTTGCGTCGGGCTCGGGGACTTTGAGATATTCTATCTATCTATCTATCTATCTATCTATCTATCTATCTATCTATCTATCTAT
>WNWU01006919.1:0-12281 GCA_012654045.1 Ptyas mucosa | reverse complement strand
CTTTTAGACACCGAGTGCCCAAACTGTGCACATGCATGCCCAAACTGAAAGGTGCACATGAACGAGCGCATGCACCAGCATGTGTGCGCATGCGCAGCAGAGACCTGAAGACCAGCTGGCCGGCAAGAGGTGGGGCATCCCAACACCGGCAGCGCAACAAGCGGTAAGATCTTTTTCTTTCGTGAGTTTCTTTTTCGTCATTTGCAGGGAAATAGAAGCTCACAAAAGAAACACCACAGAGATCTGACCTGGGGCGATGCCACGTGTGCCAGCAGAGAGCGCTCTGCCTACCACATCTGGCACACATACCATAGGTTCACCATCACAGTCCTATACAATAGGAAGTAAATGGCTGGAAGAATTAATTCTTAATTTTTTATTTTATATTGTATTCTTTTGGATATGAATTATTATTTAATTCTTACTGTATTGTGTAGTACAGTAATTTATATGTAGCTGTTGTGAAAGCATTATGACAGATTCAACCTTGGATGAAATGGGTTCCTATTAAGAGTTCAAAAGTTTTATAAATTTTGTGTTTGACCTTTGATTACATATTGAAATGTTTAATGTTTTCTATTTTAAATATTAGATTCCATAGCCAAATTTCTCCTTTTAATTTATATATTCATAAACATTTATACATTCATAAACATAAGCAGCTTTTTTGCTTCTCTGAATCAAAGTTAATGTGTGCTAAATCATTTATTTTAATCACATAATAACCCTTAAATTAGTTCAATTTCAATTAAAATCTGATTTGTAAAGATTGCTTTTAAGTCATAGATGAGTAAGCAACCAGGCACCCCAAAACTGCTATGCATATGAAGAAAGTTAGCATCCACCCCTCTTAGAAGAATGAAATATCCTAGGAAATATTAAAAAGGCAGAATATTTCCCCTAAAAGAGAAATAAAAATCTTAAAGGAAACAGAAACTCAGTCCCAGTCCCCTGCCCCGAGCAGATATTTTGGTGCCAGCTTATCTACAAGACAAAAGACTGGGCCAGCCTATCTAAAAACAAAAGACCTCAGCTCCAGGCTAATGGGATTAAGATATGATCCTCAGGACATAATAGGATAAGCCTTCTACCCATCTAGTAACAGAACTCACCACATGGCACAACAAAGCCTCTTCATTACATCTCCCAGCAAGGTTTAACCAAACTCGATTCAGACAAACATGACTCCACATGGGAGTCTGCAACCAATAGGATACATGCCCTTGCACAGGAACAGGAAGGCAAGGCCCAAGAGACGGTATAAATATCTTTCACTCTCCACTCCATGTGGTCAGCTACCCAGGACTTCAAACCCATGTGGTCATGTTCACTATTAAACCGTCCTTCCAAGCAACCTACATGTTTCCAGTGTCTTTCTCCCCACTTGGAACTAAACCCACATGGACACTTCTTCCAACACATAGAACAGCCTAGTGCACATATTCGGGAGAGTGAGAAGTTCCCTGAGGATGGGCTGCAGCATAAGCCTGAAAGCTTTGGAAATATAAACCTCTGGTCATATATCCCAGTGACTGACCTGCAATATTATCCTGGGATACATATATCTGCTTTCTTCATTTGTGAGAGGAATTGCTGCTTTCTTAATTGTCAGCTCTTTTGAGGACCATTTTAAATACAAATTTAGCCCTGTTCCAGACTAGCACTAAATCTGTCTGAAAAAGTTTGAGTACTTACATAAGATTTTCTGAAAACTGTTCTAGCCATTTAAATTTGCCTTCCCCAAGTCAATTCATTGCAACCAACATTAATGACAGCAGCTGGTGAATAGCTTGTGAGAAAAACAAATCAAGGAGAACCTATCAATTGCTTTATTTTCCTTATCTCACATTAAAACTTTAAGAGCAGCAGCTTTTACAATCCCTTTGCTCTCAAAACCAAAATAAATGAATGTTAACCCAGCTATGAGAAACAATTGCTATACTGGCTATGTCTACTAGATCTGACTACATAAACCCAGAGACCATTAGACAGAAATAAACATATTCCCAAATCTCTAATTCTACCATGCCATATGTCATCTACATTTTAAGAACAGTCCATGCAGGAAAATTCAGAATTAAAACATTCCAATCACATTATATAATGTTCTGGCCTAGGACACCTGAAACAATGTCATTCAATTTATTTGTTTCAAGATTCATAAATTCAAAATTTGTCATTTGTTTTACTCTATAAACAGCTGAGTTTGTTTTATCTCAAAAAAATTCTTAAAAGCAATATATTCTGTTTAATTATGGAATATAAAAAAGTTTATTCCGGGTTTGAAATTATTCATATTCAAACTACCTTGCAAATGTTATTTAATATAAGTCACCCATATCTCCAGCATGCATTTTTCAGTTTATTTGTCCTTGGCCGCCATGGAAATGGGGAGAAAAGTTTTGGCATTTGGGGAGGGGAAGTGAGTTGGTGTAAAGTGTTCCTGTGAGAATTGGAATGGAGGTTTGCTACCCATCAACGGAGTGGAGTTGTTTGGACTTTTCCAAGGCCAACTGTCCAACTGTCCTGGGGCTCTGGAGGCATCCATCCTCTGCTGAAGAGGTTTCCCATAACATTATATTGGATGCTGATTGGTCCTTATGGGCTGGACCCTGGGGGAGAGCTTTGGGATGTCTTTCAATGTGTAACCTTGATGCAGATTTTACTCAGATCTTGCCTTGCTTTTGCTGCTATCAGTTCTTTCTTACTAAAAGTACATTTTCACTAAATCCATGGAGTTGGGGTTTTTCTTTCTTCAGATTCGAACAGAGGCAGACCTGACACCAGGATTCTTAGTTTATTATTGGGTACATTTGCCCATAATAATCTAGGATTCTTCAAAAGTCTGGTTTATCTTTATCAAGCTGGTGCATTCTATTTGACTGCTGTAAAATGAACAATAGTTCAAATGAGACCAAATGCTCAAACCCAGTTACTGAAGTGTTGTTTCTTTTGGGCTTATGTAACAGAATGCATTCTGGAATGGAAAGGAGGGAAGCTCAAGCTTTTAATCATAACCATATCACATACCTCTGGGATTAGATAACAAAACATTAACTTCGCCTGAAATGATTAAATCATCCATCAAAATGCTTGGTTACTTGGCTGAATTCATTTTTTTACTATCTGTAGTCATCAAAGAGAAAACAATAGTCATGCTATAGCATTTCCAACCCCAAGCTGTAATTTCTATGTCAGGGTCTTCCTTAAAGCCATGAATGTATAATGGTAATAGAAAACCAACAGTGGAATGAGGATAATCCTGTAATGGCACAAAATTGCAAATATTAAAAAATGTATTTGATAGATAGCTCATGTTAATGGATTGTTAACTATCAGGGGAAAAGTTGGTTTTCAGGTGATCTAGAAAGAAATTGAGGGAAAAGTTGGTGGATAAAGACCTTTAGAGACAGGACTGGGGTAAGATATAAATATTGTTAGACAGATGGGCAAATTCATCCCTTCCTAGAAAGATTCATGGAAATAAAATCCAACAGAAATGGGATAATATTTCAATTTCACCTCAAGGTAATGGAAACCTTAGAATAGGCACACTCCTAGACGAATTTTCTTTCACACCAAGGATATAATTCTAAGTAGCAATAGATGATCATTAGGGATATAGAAAGTTATAGACTACAACCTTGAATCTGGTGCATATGACCAGAACTCAACCAGCTACTGTAGTATGTATTTGTATTGATGACATATACTGTATACTGTTTTGAAATCCACCTTTAGATTGCTAGGAAGAAGACTGATGCTTAAAGTCTTTTTCAGAAATGCTACCCTTATATAGACAACTGTATTTAGCCAGGACAGGTAGACAATATCAAAACACAAATGAGACATTTGTGGAATAGATTTTCAGAATAAAAATGCTTAGCACTAAAGGGAGAATAACCAGAAGAGAGACAACTCATAACTCATTAGACAATATTTCACCATAGCTAAAGAGTGGCCAACCTCAACATTTCAAAATTGCTTAAAAACTGTATGTACTGTAGCAATGAATTTTAACTTCAAAAATACTGTGTACTTCCAAAATTGTGTTTGACTTATCTGTGGATGGATTTATCAAGAAATATACAGAATTTTCTGAAGTACCTATATACAATCGCAGATAAGCTGACCCTCAAATTTTTAGCCAAAATACTATGAAAAATGTGCCATTTGCAGGTAAGTCAGTTGCGAAGGTTTAAAATGGGTTCTGGTTCTGGAAAACAACATTTATTGATACAAAATGTGAAGTCCTAAAGTTGTTTAGAATATATTGAAAAACATGTGAAACTTCTGAAGTGTGGTTCATCTGTGGGTGGCACGCTTTTCATGTTATTCTTAAGAAATGTTTACCAATAAGTCAATACTCACAGAATCATAGGACTGGAGGAGACCTTGGAGGTCTTCTAGTCCAGCTCCCTGCCCAGGGCAAAAGTCTTTGCTCCATCCTTAATAAATGGCAATCTTTTCTTGAAAATCTCCAGTGATGGAGCACTTACAACTTCAGAAGGCAAATTGTTCTATTGATTAATTATTCTATCAGGAAATGTCTTATTAGTTCCAGGTTGGATCTTGCTCTGATGTGTTCCATCCATTGCTTCTTGTCCTACCTCCAGATGCTTTGGCTAATAAATTATTTATTTATTTATTTATTTATTTATTTATTTATTTATTTATTTATTTATATTTATATGCTGCCCTTCTCCGGAGACTCGGGGCGGCTTACAATGCGTTAAGCAATAGCCTTCATACTTTTGTATATTTATACAAAGTCAGCTTATTGCCCCCACAAACTGGGTCCTCATTTTACCCACCTTAGAAAGGATGGAAGGCTGAGTCAACCTTGAGCCTGGTGAGATTAGAACTCTGGGTAATTGCAGGCAGCTGGATGTTAAATGCTTCCTTAATAGGAGGCATTAGCCTGCTACGCCACTCAGGCTCCCTCTTTAACTCCCCTCTTCACTGTGACAGATATTCAGTTCTATTTTTGCTAGTTCTACCCATCAGCATTTGAATAGGACTATTTGTCTCTATAAAAATTGACCTTACTCAAATAGTGGCAACATCCACATTCAGTCTGATTTGGATTTTTCAGGAAAAAACCTTTATTAGCTAGGTCAAGTTCTAATCTGAATACAGAAGGTTTCTTTTTTATTAGGAAAAAAAAATGATATGGAAGTGAAGCTGTCAGCCTGGGACTGTAAAGTCAAGGTTCAAATCTCTCTCTACAGTCAGTGGAGTTCCTAATTTATTTATTTATTTTATTTAATAATTTTTATTTAATAATTTTTCTCACTAATTCTCATTTCAATGTTCTTAGCAACATTGCTATTATGAAAATCCTCTTAAATCTTCACAGTTGTAGTATAATTTTTAATTAAAATCTATGAAAAATAATTTGTACAGCTTTGACCATGGATAAATCATGATTTAAAAATCTATTTTTGAAAGACTGCTGATCAAAACTTAATATTGCAGCAACAGAAATAAAACAGTATAAAAAGAAAAACAATCCAAATTAAGAACCAATCTACAAACTACATTTATTCTAGTCATTATTGTCTAGTACAATATTATTCTAGTTATTTTTGTCGGCATATAATAACCATATTAATAATAATTAAGGAATGCAGTTAGGTCTCTAGTTGGAAGTTAGCAAGCCTACGTTCGAGATCCAAGTGATGCTGCATGGCAGGGTTGAGCTCCTGTCATTTGCTCCAGCTCCCTGACAGGGACATGAAGAAGTCCATACAGGTATGATGATGTCACTAGCTAATCCTTTGAACCTGGAAGTACTTTAAACAATGCCTCTGACACGGTGGGATTAATAATAAATAATAAAGTAATATTAATTTTAATTTCACAAATGCAAGGGAGGATGATTAAAGCAGATATGAGGGTTTTCTATTGTTGGTTTCCTAATGCTAATGTTTCCCTCTTTTACCACAATAATGTAATATATTTTTTATATATAATATGTATATATTTTGCAGTACACTGGGGATCAGTTAGAGGAAGAGATAGAAAAACTGAAGACTATTTTGACTTTTAAAAAATACACTTATGAATGGATTTATTAATTGGCTATCTGAAAATATATCAACAAGAATCTGTGCAAACTAATCAATAGATTGTTTAAACTTCAAAGATATAACATACATTTATCTATACTTACATACATATATGCTGAAATGCATATGCATGACTGAAGTCCAAAAGCAGCAGAGTATCTTTTTATTATCAGTTCAATTTCTTCATTTAATGGGTATACATAATGTATTTCTCTAGATTACTAAACACTGTTTAAAGCTTTGTAATCAGCTAAGAGAAACCAATTAACAACAGGTAATTATAAATAAAACCATAAAGTATTCATCTGAGCTATAATTCATTGGTAACAGACATTCTACCATCTGGAGTGGGGATGAATATGCAACTCAAGCATCAGATGGCTTGTGATGAAGATAAGACATGCAAAAATGGATATCAATGTTGCAAATGATTTTCTGTGCTGTCTTATTACTGATGTCTCTTGTATATGAGTAATGTTGACATATAGAACATGTAAGCAATATAAACATTGCATTTATAATCTTGAAATTATGATACTTTTAAACAGTATAGAAAGTATTTTCCTCAAGTACATTATACAATAAATGCATATTATCCTATGATTTGAGTCATTAGAAGGAGAATGGGGACAAACAAGCAAACTCTCAGGAATGATATACAGGTAGTCCTCGCGATATGAATCTAATGGAGCCTGCCCATTGTCAAATGGGTCAGACTCAATTTTACGAATTTTTAAAATCAAATTCATTAATTGAATCAAATGGCTTGTTAAATGAATGAAGATATCACTTACTATTTTCTCCAATTCATTAATTGATTGCTGCCCTCCTTAGCTGAATTGAGGGGCTTTCCCCTGGCCGCCTATCAGCTGTTTCTGGTGCAGTCTTCCACGGAGGAACTAAATTGTCTCCAAGCAGGCTCACAGAGCTCTCCGATTGCAGTTGCTTTTTTTAAAAAAAACCATTTGCTGCTAGTCAGCTCAAGCTTCTTCAGACAGCAGCCCAGAGGGGGGTGGAGCAGTAATTTACGGAACCCTCCGATTGCAGTTGCTTTTTAAAAAATACACTTGCCACTAATTAGCTTATGAGACTCCAATCAGGTACAGAGGGAGATGGGGGAGGGATTTACAGAACTCTCAGCTTGCAACACTAACAGAGATGGAAGGGACTTTGAGATCATCTAGTCTAACCCACTGCTCTCACAAGAGAGTATTTCTGATAAAGGCCTATCCAGTCTAGTGTCTATCCTATCTATTCTAGTGATGGGGCACCCTCAACTTCTGGAACTTCTAAAATTTAAATATAAAACCTACAAACTATAGTAATATACACTAATCCCCAAAATAAAAGCAAGGAAACACAACATTATAGAATGCTTTGTGTAGATGCTGGCTAGCATTTCAAGGCAAATACAAACAAACTTTATCTTTGCAAAATACTGTACTTACAAACACAATCATTTACAAAGTATAGTACTTAAAAAGCAGAGCAGTTCCTAAAATGTTTACAAACAAACCGTAGAGTACCATAGAATAACAAAAAAGAATATTTTAAAAGACTTACAGAAGCAATTCTAGCATTCAATTCTAGCACAAGTTCTCAAGCCCACATAACAGCAAAAAACTCCAAAAAACCTCGCTGCCACACCGGCTGCAAAAATCACCGGATCTTGTTTGACCATGTCACCAGGGACCAAAGGGGGAAAACCCCCCACTACAGATGAGTCACAGAGTTAAAAATTGCCACCGCTGCAGCAGTGACTGAATCCAAGTCACATGGCTACAGAGGCTTCTTTTTGATCACAGTTTTGAATTTCTAACATAAGTACCCTTTCTGAATAAATTTGTTCTTGTGAAAATTCACTAAATGAATGTTGGTACTGGGGAATTACCTGTATTAGTTCCTGAGATTGATGTGTCAGCTATCCCCTGCCACCTTATTCTATTTCCTTACCATCATGTTTGTACTGCAATTTGTAGAGAACAACAAAATGTGGAGGATAAAGTAGACAGTGCCAACTATTCAAATCAATTATACGAGTTATGCGACAAAAAACAGACTTCCTAGAGTGCTACATGAGATTCACTAAAACAACAATAAAAGCAAAGACTCTACAAAGAGCGAGAGATGATCCTTTAAAATACAAATGGAACTATTTGAATAACATAAAAGTGAGAAAAAGCATCCAGAAGAAAAGATATAATAAATATAAAAAGAAAGAAAGAAAGAAAAACAAAAGAAGTTAAGAGAATGGGATAAAAGTAAGGTGACCAGATTTTAACATTGGTAAAGAGGGACACCTGTGGGTGTGGCTTATTTTGTGGGTGTGGCTTGGAGGTCATGTGACTGGGTGGGTGTGGCTAGCTGGTCATGTGACCGGGTGGCCATGGCTATGTGTATAGGGACTACTCAGAGGGCTGAAAAAAGTCATTTCTGACAGGTCCTCGCACTTTTGACTGGTCCTCACACTTATGACCATCCTCACATTTATGCCCGTTGCAGCATTCTTAACAACCATGTCACTCATTTCACAACTGCTTCTCTTCACCATGGTGATAAGATAGGGCAAAAAATGTAAAATGTGAGGACAGTCCTAAGTTTGAGGACTGGTCAAAAGTGCGAGGACCAGTCAAAAATTACTTTTTCAGCCCTCTGAGTAGTCCATATGCACAAAAGGACTACCCAGAGGGCTGAAAAAAGTGATTTCTGACAGGTCCTCGCACTTTCGACCAGTCTTCGCACTTATGACTGGTCATCATTTATGCACATTGTAGCATTCTTAAAAACGGTGTCACTCATTTCACAACTGCTTCTCTTCACCATGGTGACAAGATAGGGCAAAACATAAAATGTGAGGACAATCGTAAGTTCGAAGACTGGTCACAAGTGTGAGGACCAGTCAGAAATAACTTTTTCAGCCCTCTGAGTAGTCCATGTGCATAAAAGGATACAGCAATAGAGAGGGATGAAGGAAGGGAAATTAGAGTAGGAGTGAGGTTAAGAGAGGGAAGAAGAGAGGAGGAGAAGAAGAAAGGAAGAGGAAGTAGGAAGGAGAAGAAGAGGGGGGGAAGAGAAAGTAAGAAGGAAAGAAAAGAGAGAGGTGGTAGGTTTGAGGAGAAAGATTGCTGTACAATAAAAAAGATGAAAGGGAAGAAAACCAACCCCAAACAAATATAAAGATATTAAGATAAAGAATGAATTGTTAAACTTTAAAGAATAAAAGAGAACAAATATGAATAAATAGCAATAATTAGAAACACACATACAAACATACAATGTATTTTCTTTGAACAAAGTATTTGGCCAGTTCACAAATTTAAACAGTGTTTAGTCATTTCACTTAAATTTACAATTTCTATATTTCCTTTTTGCCATATTTATTCCTCATCTATTTTTTTAAAAACCAATATTACCCTTCATCCTCATCTCTAATCTTAATCAATTTTTCCCTTCTATTCTATATTATACCCCTTCCCATTGTCATCTATTTTTATATCCATCCTCACATTGGTTAATTATGTAATATTACAGTTGGTTAATACAAATTCAACATTTTAATATAAATCAATTAGTTATATAACTATCTTTTTTGTATATTAATCAATATGAATATGAATATTCCAATTATTTCCATGCAATCCAATTTCTTACAAATCAATTAATTATATTTACCAATAATAATAAACCAAATAATTTCCCCCACATATTCTTCCAACCACAACTTAACCATTTCTGCTTTCAACACAATATGCAATTAATAGTATCTCAATTATTACAATTCCCTAGTTAAATAGAACTTTTTTTCTTTTGTGTTTTAAAATCTTGAACTCTCCTCTTTTGCCATTTGCATAAATTTCCCATTGTTTGCACCTACCTTTTTTGATGAGGAAAAAGAAATCTGCCTTTCCAACATTGCTAGCAAACAGCAAAGGCAACACCCTGCTTAGTTTTGGTTTTGGTTTTGGTTTCAGTTTAAATTGCACAAAGAGAAAAAAAAACTAGAGGGAAAAAACTATTTAAATTCTTGCTGCAGGGCTTCAAAGGGCCACCTATGGTTTTTTTTAACACTGATCAGCTGTAGGGCGGGCCTTTGAAGCCCCGCGGCAAGAATTTAAACAGGTTTTTTTCCCTCTAGCCATCAGCTGGGACTCAGGAGGCAGCAATAGATTGGGAGTGGGCGGGGTAAGCAAACCCCGTTCTCCCGCCATTCCCTAGCTTGTCCTGCATTCTTCCAAAAATCAGGACCTTTAAAAAATGCAGCGGGACGTGGGACAAATCGTTGAAAATTGGGACTGTCCCGCCAAAAGCGGGACGTCTGGTCACCCTAGATAAAAGGAGAAAATTTTCAAGAAGTGGAATTTTGGAGAGACTAAGAGAAAATGGTTAAAGAAGGGAAGATTAGTGGAAACGAGGAAGGTACATATTAGTAGATTTAAAGGATTTAAACAAATAAGGTACATATTAGTAGATTTAAAGGAACTATATTAATATTATTAATTGTGGATGGTCAACTAAGTTAAGATAAGATAAAGAAATATGGAAAAAGAATATTATGGCTGAAATTGGAAATATGTAAAATGGACTTTTAAAAAAAGAACAATATGGCAGAAGCTGAAATAACAAGATATGGTTAAAAATTGTTAATTTGTGATAAAGAATTATATAAAAAAGATGAATAGAGAAAAAATGGGAAGATCGGAATAGATTATAAAGATTGATATATATAAGATGTATAAGATGTGACCCAGTCAACACTCTGTTCATAAAATATGTATGATGAAAGAAAAATTCTAATAAAACTTGTTTACAAAAAAACCAAAAACAAATGGAAAGAAATAGTAATGTTAAAACAGATCCCAAGAAGAGTTAGAGAAATAAGGAAGGAATATCAGTTTCTGACAAAACAACTAATAAAAAATGGAGTGAATTTTAGATGGCTGATACCGGAGGGAATATTGGTAACCTGGAAGGAGCAAAGAGATAGATTGGATTCCATAGAAAAAGCAGAAAAATTTTATGAGCACTATTTTGGGCCACAAGAGAAAATGAGAATAAGAGAAGGAAAAGAAGACAGATGACGAAAGGAAGCTACAAAAGAGAGAAATATACAACAAAAAGAAGATGAAAGAGATCTGGAGGAAATAGCAAAAAGAGAAGAAGTGAAGGCAAAAAATCAAGAGAGATAAGAGTGACTTGAACAACAAAACCCATTTATAAGTAAAATTATGGAAGAAGAAATAAAATTATTGTCAATTAACATAAATGGATTGAACTCTGCAATAAAAAGGAAAAAGACTTTTAGTAAACTAGAAAAATTAAAGTTTGATATAATTTGCTTGCAAGAAGTTCATATTAAAAAACAACACAACAAAATATTAGAATATCCTAAAATTGGATATTCTTATAATATCCAATTATTATAACTTATAAAGTTATATACTTCTTTACCACAACAAAAGAAGAGGGGAATACCATATATACTCAAATATAAGCCGAGTTTTTCAGCACGTTTTTCAGGCTGAAAAAGCCCCCCTCAGCTTATATTCGAGTCACGAAAAAAAAAGCCTTTTTAAAAGAAAACAAATGAGTAGACCCCTGTCTGCAAAAATAGAAAAAACAGCCCCTGTCAGCGTCAGTATAGGTTAATTACCATAAGTTGATTTGAAGAGCCTCCCGACTCTCAGCTGATTTGCTCTCAGCTCTTTTACTGGGGCTCTGTTGCTAGCTAGCTGCAAAGAGGTAAATTGCTGGAGCATTCCCCCCCCCCCCCCCAGAGCTATGCTAAAAAAGCGAAACTGAAACTAAAGCAAGGTCTTTGCTGCAACGTGATAAAATGAGGCAGAGAGAGATTTCTTTTTCTTTTTCTTTTGCTTGCAACGTTGGAAAGGCAGATTTCTTTTTCCACATCAAAAAAAGTAGGTGCAAACAATGGGAAATTCATGGCAAATGGCAAAAGAGTAGAGTTCAAGATTTTAAAACACAAAAGAAAAAGCTGTATTTAACTAGGGAATTGTAATAATTGAGATACTATTAATTGTGTATTGTGTTGAAAGCAGAAATGGTTAAGTTGTGGTTTGGAAGAATATATGGGGAAAATTATTTGGTTTACTATTATTGGTAAATATAATTACTGGTAATTGATTTGTAAGAAATTGGATTGCATGGAAATAATTGGAATATTCATGTTCATATTGATTAATATACAAAAAA
>WNWU01006918.1:4320-16250 GCA_012654045.1 Ptyas mucosa | reverse complement strand
CTTCAACTCCTGGAATTCCTCAGCCAGCAAAGCTGGCTGAGGAATTCCAGAAGTTGAAGTCCACAAGTCTTAAAGTTGCCAAGGTTGGAGACCCCTGCTCCATAGCAATGTGATCATGACAGAGAATATTCCTGGAAGCTTGGGGGGAGTGAGGTAAGAATCCTATTCTAGATGCAAGTATCAAATATGATTTAAATATCCCTGCCCTCCTTAGAAAATGAGGAAATTAAGAATACTTTGGGGAAAGGGTGTACAAAGGAATTGCCAAGAAGGAATAAAGAATGCAAGGGTCAGGTAAATTCCTGTGTTTTGGCATACTTGCCAAACCAGGGCTTTGTTCTACCTTGATTAATGTAGCCTATTGTTCTAGCTCGATTTTCTCGTTCACAAGATGGATCGTACATTGCGTAAGCCTGAGCTTTGTTTGATCGGGAGGGTTTGACAGTATCTACCTCTGCAGACCCGCGTTAGCTGGGTGGAGTTTGAAAACCGGTTCAGAAAGCTGAGCTGTTTTGCAGACTAACCTGTGAAACCAGGCAAGGATTCACTTCTAATATTGTTAACCAAAGGAATTCTGTCCGTTTGGCTTTTTTGACCTAAGTCCAGGTACAGAGCCGAGAGAGAGAAGGAAATAATAATTATTTATACTGCACGAGTCAAAAAGAGGGCTGTGAAAACATCTACATCCTGGGCATAAATTGTTTCAACTCCTACCCTCAAAAAGACGCTATAGGGCACTGCACACCAGAACAACTAGACACAAGAACAGTTTTTTCCCCGAATGCCATCACTCTGCTAAACAAATAATTCCCTCAACACTGTCAAACTATTCATTAAGTCTGCATTACTATTAGTATTAATTTTCTCATCGTTCCTATCCCACTTATGACTGTAACTTGTTGCTGTATCCTTATGATTTATATTGTTTCCTAGTATGATTCGATTGCTTATTTGTACCCTATGACTATCATTAAGTGTTGTAGCTTATGGTTCTCGACGAATGTATCTTTTCTTTTTATGTACACTGAGAGCATATGCACCAAAGACAAATTCTTTGTGTGTCCAATCACACTTGGCCAATAAAGAATTCTATTCTATTCTGTTCTGTTCTGTTCTGTTCTGTTCTGTTCTGTTCTGTTCTGTTCTGTTCTGTTCTGTTCTGTTCTACTCTACTCTACTCTACTCTACTCTATTCTATTTGCATATGTATCTCTATATCTCTTTCTCTCTCCTTTGACCTAGAGAGAGAGAATTTATAAAACTCAATACTTAAAATAGATTTAGTTAAACCAATGCTCAAATACTAAGTAGTAATACAGACAAAGAAATCTGTGCATTGTAGAATAGGAAATAAAGTCTTTTATCTCTGAAGAATTATGCCCGAACCTATTCCTTATCACAGCTTTTTATTAATGTAGGTATCTTCTGGGCAATTCAATATGAACTCTTTCTACAAAAAATGCAGCTAGAGAATTCTAATTCTAAACCAAAGTATTGTCAAGCTTTTTCGTTCTTTCAAACTGAAGCTATGTGTCAACCCTCCTCCTGCTACACACTTTTTTTTTTCGGAGGAGGGGATGGGGCAGATTAACTTCAAAAGAATTATAAAACATTCCTTCAAATTTCTCCACCTTACTTATTTTTGCTAGAGATTTTTTTTCTTCTATTCAAAGCATGGTCACATAACTGAGCTATGCTATTTCGGTTTTTTCCCCCCAATTTTTGTTATGGCTTAGAAATGATCTACCAGACAGATTGTGCACCATTAGAATCACAAGAAAATACTGTTTTAACATTGCATTTTTATCAGATTTTTTTTTTTTAGGATGTCACGCAGAGTATTTGTATGTGTGCGCTACAAAGGAAAGCCTATAGGGAAGAGAGATACCAGGGTGGACTTATAACAACATTTCAAGCTATTTCAAAATATGTTCCGGTCCTTGTCGCCAGAAAAAATTGCCAATTCTTGATACAGGGACTTTGTCTTCAGAAAAAGCCATTTTAATTTCTTCCTTAAATTGGGATTTTGCCTGAATAATAATCAAGCTTCCATGTGGAGTTAGACACGTCTAAATTCTGTTCAACCAGAGTTCTTGGCTTCTATTTGAGGGTTGCTTAGCTGCAGCTCAGCCATGGAGTTGTGAAGATAGCCCTTAGCCAAAACCACCAAGGCTGCTGAAAATTATCCAAAAACATGCATCCTTACTTGCCAGGATAGGTAACCCATTCTTTAGCCTGGACTCATAATTTATGTTCGTACTCTTTTTTTGGAGCTGCAGGGAATACAATCAGTGTATTCCATTTACATGACACTCATGTAAATGGAATAAAACTGTAATTCTTTTCAATTTAGGGGGCAAGATAAGTGTCATCCCCCCACCCTCGGAGTCTGAATCTGCAGAGGTAGATGAGCTGGAACAAGAACTGACAGAGATGGAGAGGTTGGCTCCGTTGGCCTTGGAGGAAAACTGGGGAAGGGCAGAGTCAGTCCAGGCAAGGCTTTTCTAAATTAGTAAGGCCTGCAGATAGAGAGCGCTCAGGAGAAGAGGAAGGACTACCCCCTCCTGATCCGAGAGCAAGGAAGGAAGAGAGACAGTGAGATCAACGCAGATTGAGCCGGCTACACGAGGGAGGAGAGTGCCCCGCCCCCTTTCACAAGGCACACCTGGGGACTAAGATGTAAGGAGGTACCGGTGGGAGGGGCATTTGTTGAGAACAAGCATTGAATCTCTGGGACCTCGTGTGATTAGATTAGATTAGATTAGATTAGATTAGATTAGATTAGAATTCTTTATTGGCCAAGTGTGATTGGACACAGAAGGAATTTGTCTTTGGTGCATATGCTCTCAGTGTACATAAAAATACAAGATACATTCATCAAGAATCATAAGGTACAACACTTAATGATAGTCATAGAGTACAAATAAGCAATCAAATCATATTAGGAAACAGTTAATATAAAGTGTAAGGATACAAACAACAAAGTTAAAGTCATACAGTCATAAGTGGGAGGAGATGGGTGATAGGAACGATGAGAAGATTAATAGTAATAGTAATGCAGACTTAGTGAATAGTTTCACAGTGTTGAGGGAATTATTTGTTTAGCAGAGTGATGATGTTTGGGGGAAAACTGTTCTTGTGTCTAATTGTTGTAGTGTGCAGTGCTCCCTAGCATTGTTTTGAGGGTAGGAGTTGAAACAGTTTATGTCCAGGATACAAGGGGTCTGTAAATATTTTCACAGCCCTCTTTTTGACTCTTGCAGTATACAGGTCCTCAATGGAAGGCAGGTTGGTAGTAATTGTTTTTTCTGCAGTTCTAACTATCCTCTGAAGTCTGTGTCTGTCTTGCTGGGTTGCAGAACCAAACCAGACAGTTGTAGAGGTGCAGATGACAGACTAAATAATTCCTCTGTAGAACTGTATCAGCAGCTCCTTGGGCAGTTTGAGCTTCCTGAGTTGGCGCAGAAAGAACAATCTTTGTTGTGCTTTTTTGATGACATTTTTGATGTTTTGATGTTAGGTGTCCATTTTAGGTCTTGAGATATGATAGAATCTAGAAATTTGAAGGTCTCTACTGTTGATACTGTGTTGTCTAGTATTGTAAGAGGTGGCAGTATGGGAGGGTTTCTCCTAAAGTCTACCACCATTTCTACAGTTTTGAGTGTGTTCAGTTCCAGATTGTTCCTGTCGCAACCACGAGGCTAGTTGTTCAACCTCCCGTCTGTATGCGGATTCATCATTGTCTCGAATGAGACCGACCACTGTTGTGTCATCTGCAAACTTCAGTAGTTTAACAGATGGATCGTTTGAGATGCAGTCATTGGTATAGAGAGAGAAGTGGAGAGAGCACACACCCTTGTGGGGGCCCTATGCTAATTGTACAGGTATCCGATGTGATTCTGCTTAGCTTCATCTGCTGCTTCCTGTCTGTTAGGAAGCTTATGATCCACATACAAGTGTGTGCACTTGCCAAAGCCTGGAGATCTGTACTCTGTCTTATGGGGCTTGCCAGTTTGCCTGCTTCGCTGAACTTCTTTCTCTGGGTTACTGTTTAGCTAACCTGGCTTATTGGACTGCTGGCCCTGGTTGCTGTTTGATTAACCTGGCTTACTGGACTGCTAGCCCTGGTTGCTGTTTGGTTAACCTGGCTTACTGGACTACTTGCAGCCAGAGGTTTCTGAAGGTGCGTGTGAGAGCTTTGCTCCAGGACTTGTAGTGAATGTGGGAACATTTGAGGGCACAGTTGGAGCAATAAAGGGGAGTGAGACCTGTTCTCTGGTTGTGTTGCTTTCGTGCCACAAATATCGTGTCATCACAATAAGAAAGGTATAAAGCCACTATGCCTGGAGTCATTACCAGGCAAGATGTGCAGCATATAAGATGGATGGATGGAAATAATAGATAAATATAGACAGATGATAGATATAGCCAGACAGCCAGAGACAGCAGCCAGCCAGATATTGCTTGAGGCATAATTTCATTCCTTAAAATTCAATAAACCATTCAAAATGAAAGAAATGTGGAAAAGGTACCATGGATAGCTTCTCTCCTTCTACAAATATAAGAAAGCCAAGTGTCCTATTAATTATCCCTTGATATAAACACTGATAAAACAATTTTTTTTATCCATGGGAACCAATTACTGTTTTTCCTATTAGCTGGATAATTCTAAGAATCCCCAAACTCTTTGGCTCATTAATCTCTTCACATAGTTTCAGATTGTTCCCTATATATATTTCTCTTTCTCTCTCTCCTCCCCCTCTGTGTGTGCGTGCGTGTGAATGCACATGTATGTTTTATTCTGCTTCTGTCTCCCCTGATTTTAGCAAACGATTCCAACACAACAGGCAACGCAAGAATTCACAGAAGCTCCTTTAAAGTCAGGAAGAAAATTAGACAAGAAAAGAGAAAGTACATACCTCACTATTATTCATCTCTGGTCCCAAATTGCATCCAAAATGCCATTTTATGATTAGAAACAGTCTTAGTTTTGATGGATGCCAGAGCATGGCTTCTGTTAGATCAGGCGCAGGAAAGAAGACAAGACCAGCGGGGTCTGTTCAACAAGTTTTATTCAGCTCTTAACTAAGTCAGAACAGACGAACGGCTGTGCTGCCGGAGCCCTTTTTATAGCGCTCCGGCAGACCAGCCGTCCAATGACAGCGGTTTAACTTTCCCGCCCGGAGGATTAACCAATCCCCGGCCGGATGTCCTTATAAGGACATAACACTCCTCCCCCCCTAGATGAAACATGGTTCAGCTCGTGTCGATCAACAAACGTAGTCACGCAGGTAGGCGGGACGTCTGGAAGCCCTGCTCGACCTGCGCAGTTCATTCTGTTCTCCGTCGTCCGTCTGGAAGGTGGCTGCTCCGGTGTCCTCCGACCCTCGCCCCTGGGATGCCTGCCGCTGGGTCGTTGAAGGTGCCGGCCCTGTCCGTGCGCCTCCGGCCTTGCTGCTGGGCTGCGAAGTGGTCGTTGCAGGTACCGGCTCCGGTGTGCCGCCTCCCGACCCGCTGTTGGAATATATCTGCTGGTCCGGTTGGTCTCTTCCCTGTCCTGGGTGCCGATCGTCGTAGGCCGGTAAGTCCCTTGGGTTATTTATATTTTTTGCAAATTGTCCGTATCTTTTAGACTTGTGCTGGTCGACCCTGTCTGGGTGGTGCAGGTCGACCTGGTCGGGTCGTTGTTGCTTGGGACGGGGGTCAGCTGGACGGAAGATTTCAGACGGGCGGTGTAGTTCTTGCATGCAGGGGTGTCGTAGGCCTCCCTCACCGGGTTGTTGTTGGCCCTCTCGGTTGGGCATGTCCCGGTCTACTGGCGTTCCCTGGAGTTCCCTGCCGTCAGGGTGGCGTTGGGCTGCCTTGCCGGGGAGGCGTGAGTTTTCGTTGCCGTGGAGTCCCCTGTCTACTCGGCAGTTGCAGTACGGTAGCTGGTCTGCTGGCTGGCCGGTCATGTTGGGGTGGTACGGCCCTTCCTCGACTGGGTGTTGCAGGGCTACCTCACAAGGGTGGTGTTGTCCTGCCCTGCCAGGGTGGCGTTGCCCTACCTCGACGGGGTGGTTTTGGCCTGCCTTGTAGGGGTGTTGTTGTCCTACCTCGTCGGGGTGGTTTTGGCCTGCCCTGTAGGGGTGTTGTTGTCCTACCTCGTCAGGGTGGTTTTCGCCATCCCCTTCCCACCGCTTCCGGAGTTGGTCGATGTGACGTCTACAGACCACTCCATCTTGCAGTTCAATAGTGTAGGACTTCGGGCCGGTTGTGCTCTCGATTCTCCCCTTCAGCCATTTCGGCAGGCCGTGGAAATTAAGCGCGAAAACCGGATCTCCTGCAGAGAAGGCTCGGAGGGGGCGGCTCGCGGTTGCGGTGACCTCAGAGTGGTACAGGGGGTGAAGTCGGTCCAGGGGTGACCTCAGCTTCCTGCCCATCAGCATTTCGGCCGGGCTCTTTCTAGTGGTGGCATGCGGCGTAATATGCTGTATCAAGAGGAAGTTGTCGATCTTCTCTTGCCAATCGCCCGGTCCCATCCTGGCAAGGGCTTCTTTGGTGAACCTCACCATCCTCTCAGCTTGTCCGTTGCCAGCCGGTCTGTAGGGGGCAGAGAGGGCATGGCGAATGCCCAAACTGGCCAGGAACTCCTCCATTGGTTTCGAGGTCAGCTGCGGGCCGTTGTCGGAAACAAGGACGTCCGGCAGCCCGTGGGTAGCGAACAGCCGCCGGAGGGCTCTAATGGTGACTTCAGTAGTGATGGATGCCAGGGGGATGACCTCAAGCCACTTGGAAAAGGCGTCCACCACTATTAGCAGGAACTTCCCTTGCATCGGGCCCGCAAAGTCTATGTGTATTCGCGCCCACGGGTTGCTCGGTGTTTCCCATTCCGCAACAGGCGTTTGCGGAGGGGCGGGGCGGACTTCTTGGCACGGATCACATCTGGAGACCCAGTTCTCAATGTCTTTGTCCAGTGATGGCCACCAGACGTAGCTCCGTGCCAGTCCCTTCATGCGCACGATGCCAGGGTGCCCCTTGTGCAAAGTTTCCAATGTCTTTATGCGCAAAGCCTGGGGAACCACAACCCTGTCACCCCACAGCAGGCAGCCCTTCATGGTTGACAGTTCCTGCTGCCTCTTTGCGAACGGCTTGAAATCGTCGGTCAACGGTTCCGCAGGCCAGCCGCGCAGCACCCAAGACATCACTTGCTTCAAAGTCCGGTCTTTCTGGGTTAGTGCCGCGACGTCTGCGGATGTGACTGGGCAAGCCAGGTCGCCATCGATGTGATGCAGTCCTAGGGTGGGGGCAGGGTCCTCCACTAAGTCCTTTGACGGGCATCTGCTCAAGGCGTCAGCGTTGCAGATGTTACTGCCGGGCCTGTGGCAAAGTTCGTAAGAGTACCCGGCCAAAAAAATTGCCCAGCGTGTCATCCTAGGCGATGAATAGTTAGGTGTGGGCTTGCTTCCTGACAGAAGGCCCAACAGGGGCTTGTGGTCTGTGATGACCGTGAACCTCCGTCCGTATAGGTACTCGTGGAAGCGCTTGACGCCAGCAACGATGGCCAGGGCCTCTTTGTCCAATTGGCTGTAATTTCTCTCGGCGCTGGACAGCGTCTTCGAGAAATAGGCGATGGGGGCTTCCTTCCCGTCCGGGAATTGATGGCTGAGGACTGCTCCGACGCCATAGGGGGATGCGTCGCAAGTCAATAGCAGGGGGAGCGTCTCGTGGTATTGGATGAGGACACTCTCGGAAGAAAGCAGGTTCTTGACAGCTCTGAATGCTGCGCCCTCTTCCTTCCCCCACCTCCAGGAAACCGCCTTCCCCAGCAAGCGATGGAGCGGTTCAGCCACGGAGGCTTTCTGTTTCAGGAAAACACTGTAAAAATTCAGTAGTCCCAGAAACGCCTGAAGCTCCGTCTTGTTTTGGGGGGCTGGAGCTTCATGGATAGCCCTAACCTTAGATTTAGTGGGGTGAATGCCGTTCTTATCAATGAGATAACCCAGGAACTCGACTTCCTGGACCCCGATGATGCACTTGTCCCTCCTGACCCTCAAACCCTTCTCCTTGAATCGCTGTAAAACCATGCGCAGTCGCTCAAGCAGTTGGGTTTTGGAGTGGCCGGAGATCAAGACATCATCGAAGTAAGGGACCGCCCCTGGAATGCCTTGAAGAAGGCGTTCCATAAATGATTGAAAAATACCTGGGGCTGCGCTGACCCCAAATTGGAGGCGCGTGCATTTAAATGCCCCTCTATGCGTGACAATGGTTTGTGCCTCCGCAGTTTTTTCATCCACTGGCAATTGCTGGTAAGCTTGGGCCAGGTCCAATTTTGCGAATATTGATCCGCTCCCAAGTGAGTGCAGCAGATGTTGCACCACTGGAACCGGATATGCGCTCTGCTGGAGGGCCTTATTTATAGAACACTTATAGTCGGCGCAGATGCGCACAGACCCATCATGCTTCATCGGGGTCACAATGGGGGTCTCCCATGCAGCATGATCGATCGGTTCCAGGACCCCCTGGGCGACAAGCTTATCTATCTGGGCGTCGACCTTGGGCCTCAGGGCGAACGGAACCCTGCGGGGCTTAAGCCTAATTGGGGTGACATTTTTGTCCAAATTGAAGGAAATGGGTTTCCCCACAAATTTCCCCAGCTTACCATCGAAGACTTCCTTGAACTCTTCGATGATGGCGTCGAGTTCGTCCCTACGAATTTGATGGATCCCGCTGATAGACAGCCCCAATGGCTCGAACCACTCCATCCCCAGCAGGCTCGGGCGGTTTCGCCCCACGACAGTGATGGGTAGGACGCCCTGGAAGCCGTGGTAGGTGACCCGGAGCGAAGTCCTCCCCAGGATCTCAACAGGGTTGCCGCCGAAATCGACAAGACGGGCCCGTAGGGGCTTGAGGTCTTTCTTCGAGATGCCCGGTTTCAGGCGCTTTAACTGGTGCCAGTCCATGATGGAGTAGTTCGATCCCGAATCAACCTCCATAGAACAGGGTGTTCCTTCTACGATTACGGTGGCATGGAATTTTGCGGCCGCATCGTCAATGGTGTGGATGCCGGAGGACAGCTGCTCGGTTCTGACCGCCGCGTAGCCGCCGCCTCGTTGCTGAGACCTGGCAGAGGACCGTTTGGATGGTCTCTGGTTGTCTTGCCGTTTCTCGCCCCAGCCGGGGGGAAACGGACCCGGGGTGGGTGCTTCGGCCCTGCAGGCTTCAGCGATGTGCCCCCGCTTGTTGCAGCGTCGGCAGACAGCGTCTCTCCAACGGCACTTGGCTCTGGCATGGCTTCCTTTGCAGCTGCCGCAGGGCTCGATCCGGGCGCCATCTTGTTTGCGCTCGCGACGGTTTTGGCGGGAAACCTTGTGAACGGCCATTTCGTCGTCGGAGCAGGAGCTGGCAGACGACTCCTCAGACGAGCTCTTGGGTTGGCGGTGCAATTTGTGCACCCCTTTAGCCCTACTCATGGCGGCAGCCGCCTTTTCTGAGATCTCGGCTGCGATTGCCTCCTCAACGACGTCTTTCAACGCAATCTTCTTTCGGCTGAGGAACTTACGTTGCAGTCCAATGTCCCTCATGCCGAAGACAATGCGGTCTCTGATGGCGTTCTCAACGTTGTCAAACTCGCAGTTTGACGCGAGTTGCCGCAGAGCTGCCACAAAGTCCTTGATGGGCTCCCCTTCCAACTGATTCCTTTGTTGAAAGGTGAATCTGTTGGCAATGGGAGTTCCAGTGGGAGCGTAGTGCTCCTTCAGCACGTCTTGCAGATCGGCCCAAGACATCTCCTCGATGTTCCTTGGGGACACGAGGTCGATGGCCATCTCCAGCACCTCGGAGCCGCAATGCGCTAGGAACAGGGCTCGTTTCCGTTCATCGGAGAGGTCTTGATAGTTGTTTCCCCGCAGAAACTGGCGGAAACGAACCAGATAGGAGGTCCATTTCTCCACTCTGGGGTCGAATTTGGAGATCGGAGCCATCGCGGCTTGTGACGCCTCCATCTTCAGTGACTTCAGCTCAGTGAGAAATTCTCGATGAGTGACTTAGCTCCGCGTGGCGGTTCTTTTCAAATCCTTCGTCGCCAGTGTTAGATCAGGCGCAGGAAAGAAGACAAGACCAGCGGGGTCTGTTCAACAAGTTTTATTCAGCTCTTAACTAAGTCAGAACAGACGAACGGCTGTGCTGCCGGAGCCCTTTTTATAGCGCTCCGGCAGACCAGCCGTCCAATGACAGCGGTTTAACTTTCCCGCCCGGAGGATTAACCAATCCCCGGCCGGATGTCCTTATAAGGACATAACAGCTTCCTTCTTACCTTTTGACTAAAATTAATTCTACTAGTTATAGGATTGGCCCCATTAGTATTTAGCAATTGCTTGAAATCACCATGGATTAAAAAAAAAAGCCCTAGATAGCATTCAGTTGCTGGGCTACTCTATGGAAAGTTTGTGCACGTTCGTTTTTGATAATGCTAAAACTGCCTTTAAGCAATGAATCTGGAATACAGATTTTCAAATAAGCCTAAGTAAGGTGTCACAGTCCATTATTTATCATTTCCTCCCAAAAGGGATCCTTCACCCACATATTTATCATCCATTCCAATTTTAAAACTCAGTCAGGCCTTCACTTTAGACATATTGGATACTATGCCCTCAGCAATCCTTCTTGGACGTTTTAAGGATATTCCTTTGCATTTTTGGTTATCTCCATGTGATGGTGTTTCAATAGAAACTAGGCCATATGTTATTATATTGTTCTCTGTATAAGGATTCTAGGCAGAATCTTACATATTCTGTTTTAGAGTAATTTTCACATAGGGATTGCAATTTGTACTTTAAGCTATTACTCTCAAAGAAACTTGAAAATAACTTCTCAGGTCACCCGGTTCTGTGTTATCCTTTGTACAATACAAAGTACAAGACAAAGTACCCTTGCTTGCTTACCAAAATTTATATAGCTACCCAATTCACACACAGGTGATTCCAGGTGACTTACAACATTTTTTTTAAAAAAAATCCATTGTATAATAAAACCATTTTAAAAACTCTATCCCTGTCAGGATTAAACTTCTTATAATAGTATTTTATTTGCATTTGTTTTAGTAACTATGTTCTTAGTTATTTTTATATTCCATTATTCTTATTGTTTTTCTCTTATACATATATACATATGTTCTCTATACATATATAGAGAAGTGTGTATTACTTGTTAAAATTCAATATCTTGTTTGTAATATGAATTTAAATAATCCTGTATATTCCTTGCTTTGCCATTATAGCAGAGCTATAGCTAACACTAGGGCATACAGATAGTTCTTGTTTAGCAACCATAATCAGAACCAGCAAGTTGGTCATAAAGTAAGGCAGTCACTAAGTGGAACTGCAACTGTGCTTATCATCTTCATCTTTCCTTGCAAAGGTCACAAATGAGGGGACTGATTGCAAAGCTACATTTTCATCCCCACTGTAACTGTAAACAGTCACTTGATATAAATGGTCAGTAAGTAAGTCTTTATGACCAAATTGACCCCCAAACTTCTGTGGCTAAGCAAGACAAATAAACTTTGCCCCATTTTATGACCTTTCTTCTTATTAAGTGAACCAGTGCAGTTGTTAAGTGACTAACATGGTTGTTAAGTGAATCTGGCTTCCCCATTGACTTGTCAGGTCACAAAAGAGGATCACATGACCCAGGACATTTCAACCGTCATAAATCTGATTCAGTTGCCAAGTGTCTGAATTCATGTTAACTGTGGGGATGCTACAACAATCGAGGGAAAAATGGTTATAAGTCACATTATGTAGTTCAAATGGTCACTAAATGAACTGTTGCAAGTCGAGGACTACCTGTAATGTATTTCTCCAATGTATTTCTTGCATGAGCAAAGTCTAATAATTTGGATGATATTATTATTATTATTATTATTATTATTATTATTATTATTATTATTA
>WNWU01006916.1:0-12436 GCA_012654045.1 Ptyas mucosa | reverse complement strand
TGATAAGATAGGGCAAAAAACATAAAATGTGAGGACAGTGGTAAGTTTGAGGACTGGTCAAAAGTGCGAGGACCAGTCAAACATAACTTTTTCAGCCCTCTGAGTAGCCATAAATTTCCCATTGTTTGCACCTACCTTTTTTGATGAGGAAAAAGAAAAAAAATCTGCCTTTCCAACGTTGCAAGCAAACAGCAAAGCCAACAACCTGCTTTACTTTCGGTTTCATTTTCAGCTTGAATTGCACAAGGAGAAAAAACAATCTGCTCCAGCAGCACTCTTTGCAGCTAACAAAAGACCCCTGCGCAAAACAGCTGTGCTATGGAAGAAAGGAATTGAGTGACATCCCTTTGGGGCAGACAGAATCAGTTTATTCTTATTGCGCAATAAGGGAACAGATAGGTAGTGGGCTACCTCAAGATCTGCACAACTTATGCATTCTGAAACCACAGTTCTTATACCCTTCCAAACAAAGGATTCTGCTAACACGGCAGTTCCAATTACACAGATACATTTGTTATTCAATTGACATCTCTTAATTATAAAAGTTTTACAATATCCTGAACAAAACCATCATAATTCTGTAGATTACCGGAGCATGGATAGTTAAATTATCTCTTGTTGACAGAAGGAAATCTCAGGGATGTGAATCCTCTTGACCTGGCTCTTAGCTATATGTCACTGTCCGTTCCTATCTTCTGACATATGGGGGCCTCTTTATGATGTTTGTCCTAGCCAGAAGGAATTCGGCTGAATTGTGCTCTTTCCAATTGGATGCATTTCCTTTCTCTCTTTTTTTTTTTACAAACTTTATTAAATTTACAAAGATTAAAAACAATTAAAATAAAAATAAAATATACAAATATATTAAGCATCTTATATAATTATAACTTATTTCATTTCTATTCATTAACATTTCTCTATATATACCTTATCTATAGGTTATACGTATACAAAATTAATTGCACAATCATCCTTCTGGCGGTTAAGTCTTTGTTGGTATTTGAGTATATCAAGCATATAGATATATTGTAACTGGTCATTTGTTATTTTAAGCCTCTAAGTACATAAAGAAAAAGAAAAAGAAAAAAAAGAAAGAAGAAGATAGGAATAAGTTAAATTTCAATAGTTATTGGTATTATTTTAAGTATTACCTTATCCACATTTGTTTTGCTTGACCCAATTATACCAATTATTCCATACCTTAAAGTATTTTGATCTTTCTTTATCTTGTAGTTTCAATGTTAATTGGTCAGATTCCGCACATAAATAAATTTTTTGAATTACCTGTTGCTCTGTTGGCAAATAGTCCATTTTCCAGACTTGGGCTAACGCTATTCTAGCAGCTGTGATAATGTGATGTATTAAGTATACTGTTTCCTTTCTAATGTTTGGTTTATACATTCCTAACAGGAAGATCTCTGGTTCTAGTTCTAAGTCTTCTCCTGTAATTTGGAAAATCCAGATTTTAATTTTCTCCCAATACGTCTTAATTTTAGGGCATAACCACCATGAATGGTAGAATGTGCCTCGGGCCTGCTTACATTTCCAACATCTGGGATCTAAGTTGGGATGCATTTGAGCTAACCTCGAGGGGGCGAAATACCACCTGTACCACATTTTGAATTGATTTTCCTTATAGGATACTGATTTTGTTATTTTGATATTATTTTTCCAAATCTTTTCCCAGTCTTCTAATTGAATATTTTTGCTTATGTTCCTAGCCCAAGCAGTCATTTGTCCTTTAATTATGTTCTCCCCCAAATCGATTTCTAGTAGATATTTATATAATTTAGATAATGTTTTCTCTTCCTTCCCTTCCAGGAGTTTGTCTAGTCTATTAGGCCTTACGTCAATTCCTCCTCCTTCCCTATCTTTCCTAAATCTATTTTGTGCTTGGAGATACGGCCACCAATCCAATTCTATTCCTGTGTCTTTAAGTTCCTGGTGTGTTTTTAGTAGTCCATTGGAATCTAAAATATCCCTATACCTTACATTTCTATGGGGGGAAATAGTGTTTGGGTGCATGGTTGCCTCCACTGTGGACAACCATCCGGGAACCTTCTTATAACATCTTTTTTTTTATTTTCAGCCAACTATCAATTAACGATCCCCTAATTATATGGTTTTTGAAATGTTGGAATGTCTTGTTCCCGGTGTTCCACAGGAAGGCATGCCATCCCATCAATAGGTCGTGACCTTCCAATTTTAACAGTCGTTGGTTATCCAGATTGACCCATTCTCTTAGCCATGTCAAGGAGGCAGCTCTATAGTACTTCTCCCAGGCCAGGAAACCGAAGCCTCCTCTTGATTTATCATCTTGCAGTACCTTTAAATTTATCCTAGGTTTTTTACCCTCTCACAAAAATTTCAAGGTAATTTTATTCAAATTGGTAAAAAAATTTCTCTCCAACTTAACTGGTATATTTTGAAATAGGTAGAGGAGTCTTGGCAAGGTGTTCATTTTTAAAACTGCTATTCTTCCTAAAAATGAAATATTTAAATTTCCCCATTTTTCTAGGTCCTTTTCAATTTGATAAGTCAGTCCATCATAGTTGTTTTTCTTTATATCAATATTCTTGTTTGTCAAATTTATTCCTAAATATTTTATTTTTTTTACTACTTTTAGTCCCGATTGTTTCTCTAATTCCTCTATTTGCTTTATTGTTAAGTTTTTAGTTAATATTTTGGTCTTATTCTTATTTATTTTCAGCCCTGCAACCTTTCCAAATTTTTCAATTTCCTTCATCAATTTGGGTTCAGTTATTAGTGGATCTTCTAGGAAGAATACAAGATCGTCCGCGAATGCTTGGACCTTGTACTCTTCTCCTTTTATTTTAAGCCCTCTTATGTCTTTATTTAATCTAATCCTTCGAAGAAGGTTTTCTAGCCTCAATATAAATAATAGTGGGGAAAGAGGGCACCCTTGCCTTACTCCTCTGCCTATTTCAAAAAAGTTTGTTGCATTTCCTTTCTCAATTAAACACATTTCTTGCTTACAATACTTTGAGTGAAGAGGGCCCTTCAATGGTCATTTATCTGAACCCGCATTAATCATTATCATTGCTATAATAGCTGAGAGCAAATCAGCTGAGAGTCGGGAGGCCGATCTAATCAACTTGTGGTAATTAACCTAGGCTGAAGCTGAAAGGGGCTGTTTTTTCTATTTTTGCAGGCACCGGTCTACTCATTTGTTTTCTTTTAACACTGATCAGCTGTAGGGCGGCCCTTTGAAGCCCTGCGGCAAGAGTTTAAACAGTTTTTTTTTCCTCTAGCCATCAGCTGGGACTCAGGAGGCAGCAATAGATTGTGAGCGGGCGGGGTAAGCGAATGGACCGTGCCGGGAACTGGTTTGGGGGCGTGGCCAGCCAATCTTACTACTGGTTCTCCAGACTATTAAATTTTTTTACTACAGGTTCTTGCGAACCGGTGCGAACCAGGAGCAACCCACTTCTGATTGATACTTTTGTGGTTCCCCCCTTGGTAGGGAAATGTGAGGAAAATAGATGTACAGTAGATGTTACCTTTCTAAAACAGCATTGCATAAGACTCATGAATAGATTTTCGGGAGGAGGAAGGAAAGTGTCAGCATTTTTGTAAACATTGGGACAATGTAATGCAACGCTCTCTTCCCAACACATGGGAGACCTTTCCTGTTCTTTCATTTCTCTCCCAGGACTCCTTAATTTGTTTAAAAAATTCCTTCAATTAAAGGGGAACATTATTTGTAGCAGTGAAAGTGATATTTTAGGTATGCAGATGGATTATCCTGATTATACTGGGATTGGAAGACACCAAAGAATTCCAAGATCATTCATTTCACCAACAAGATTCAAAAAGACAGGTTACAATGTTTTTTAGTAGGTCACATTGCATCTGATCCCTTTGAAGGATACTCTGTGACCAGGAGCAGATCAGGACTGGCATTTTCAACTGAAAATCAAAAGGAGGCTGGGAGTGATAGAGGGGGATTGATGAATTGCCACCTGGTCTCCCCCTTGGGATTCGCTCCCCTCCTTATGAAAATGGCCTCCCCCATTCCTGCCTGGACTCTCTATTAGGTCGGCCGATCTTTTCCATCACTATTGACTCTGGGACTTTACTATCACCCACCTGGATTTATCATGTTTGATCTCTATCTCCTCTTGTTTTGGCTGTTTTATTCCTGCCTCCCGATCACCGCCTTTTGGCCTAGGCTCGGGGGAAGGGAGATTGCTGGCTGGAGGGAGAAGCTGAGAGTCGAGAACAATGACTGCTGTTCCATCTGCAGGAAAAGAGTGACTTCTGTGGGCCTATGTTATCCAGCCGCTTTGCGAGAACGGCTGTGGCCACCTGCCTGCCCTGCTATTTGATCTGGATGCCCCATCACTGTGAGAGAGTGAAGGGGCCCCAGCTTTCCCATGTCCAACCGTATAGCTATCACTCACCTCTATGACTATTGCTGATACCCAGAGTTTCACTTTTTTGCCTCATTACACTTGTATGGCTTATACCTCGGTGGATCTGCTCGCGCTGCAAGATGCCCCCCTCTCGTGGCGATGGCCTTCCAGTTTATCGAAGACCTACCTTAAGCACGGGCTTGGGAGCCCCGAGAGGTGGCATGTTTTAAAGTGGGGATTGAGGGGTTTTTTAATTAGGGTTTTTATAATCTTTTAAGGGGAACCAGGAAGACGATCAAAGGGGATGGGGGGAGTGGTAATCCACCAAGGTCGGAGCCGAGCCCGGCACGGGGTAACAGTTTGGAGAGTTCAGGACGAGGGACTGGGGAGGGGATGGAGTGCTATCCTAATGAGGGATGTATCATCAGCACGGTGGATGGGAGGGGCAGATATGGCGGGAGCAAGGGGCCATATGTGTCGGGGGTGTGCATTCGCTGTTTGAGAGCAATTGTGCGCCCCGGTCCCCAAGTCTCTTCTCAGATACTAGGTAGCACAGATACTCAGGACCCGGGCCTGCGGCTGATGTTGTGCAACGCCAAGTCCGTGGTAAATAAGGCCCCCCTCATCCACGATCTTATACAGGAGGAGGGAGCGGACCTGGTGGGTATTACGGAGACCTGGTTGGGCCCGGAGGGAGGGGTCCCTCTAGTCGAGATATGCCCACCAGGATTCAGAGCATTCCATCAGCCAAGGGCCCAGGGGAGGAGGGGGATGGCAGTTGTTATTAAAGAAGGTCTTGGTTCGAGGGAGACCACTATGCCACAGATTGCCGGATGTGAGTCATTCTTTGTGAGATGGGGTCATGGGGTTCAGATGGGCTTGTTGCTTATGTACCTGGCTTCCTGACACGTGGCAACGGCCTTGCCCGAGCTACTTGATGTGATAGCCACGGTGGCAGTTGATACACCCAGGTTTATGGTCATGGGTGATTTCAAGTTGTCGTCCGTTGGTGAAATGTCTGAGATGCCTCGGGAGTTCATGGCTTCCATGACGGCCATGGACCTGACCCAGTTAGTTCATGGTCTCACTCACAGGGGGGGGGACACACTCTGGACATGATTTTTGTCTCTGGCCAGTGGTTGAGTGGTCTTATTATAGGGGCTATAGACACGGCACCCTTGTCATGGTCTGAACACTCGTTCCTTTGCCTGGAAGTTCGAACCACTACACCCCGCCGCAGGGAGGCGGAGCCAACAAGATGGGTCCGCCCCAGGCACCTGATGGATCCTGATAGGTTCCAGATGGAGCTTGGGCTGTTTCCTGAGGATCTGGCACACGACTTGGCCGAGGACCTGGTGGCTGCTGTTTTGGATAAGCTTTTATTAACAATGTAAAAGTAACTAACGACACTTATAAAGCGTCTTCCAAGGGAACACCCAGGAACCGGAAACACCTCATAGAGGCACATAGGAATAAAGATTAAAAGCAAACACAACCCCATAACATCTCCCCTTTTCTAATAACAACCCTTTCTACAAATTGAGTCTATCAGGGGGGCGTGAACATCTCCCACTCCTAGTAACGACTGGTTCTCTCACGCCTGCCTCTCTCACGCAGGCTAGATCTCTTCGCTCACCATTTTCTGAGGCCTCGGATGTTTGGCTATCACCCGACACACCAACTAGCTCAGGACTGTCCTCAATGTCCAACGGGCATTCGTTATTATCCTTAAGTAGGTTTGGTTTAACAACTGGGTCTGACCCACCCACTAAATGTGAGGAGTCTGGTTGCTCAGCCACACGCAAGTCCACACGGTTCCGCCGATATCGGGTTCTTCCAACCTCCACCAAATAGGAGCGAGGTGCCACTTGTTGTAAACAGGTACCCCTTTCCCAACGGCCAGTCTGATCTCCAGGCAGTGGTCTCATCCAAATTCGCTCTCCCACCCTTAGCTCTGGCAGGTCTCTTGCAGATCTATCATATTTGGCCTTCGCCACTTGCCTCTTCTGTCGTAGCCTTTCTGGGACCCCATGTATCACCATGGGCTCAAGCAACTTATTTGCCATGGGTAAGGACGTCTTTAATCTCCGTGACATTAATCTTTGTGCTGGGCTACTGTCCATACCTTCGGTTGGCATATTCCTCCAATGTAGAATAGCCTTCCATGGATCGCTACTTTTGCCAAATGCTTTCCTACATAAGTTCTTAGCAATCTTTACAGCTGATTCGGCTTTTCCATTCGCTTGCGGATGACGTGGCGATGAAGTAATATGATCAAACTCCCATTCAGCAGCAAATTTCTTGAATTGCAGACTTGCAAATTGAGGACCATTATCTGTAATAACTATTTGGTTGCCCGTAATGCGCAAACATCTCTTAATGGTGGTCTCAGCTGAAAGGTCTGGAAGGAGGTCAATCTCCCAAAAGTCAGAGTAGTGGTCCACTATTATCAAGTGCTCTTTCCTGCATAACTAAACAAGTTCATACTAATGATCTGCCAGGGTCGGGATGGTATCTCATGTGACATCATAGTTTCTTTCTGTTGCCGATATGCATATTCATTACAGATGGTACAATTATTGACAAAATCCCCAATTTCGCCTTGCATATTCAGCCAGTACAATGTGTCACGGGCTTGTCTATAGCATGCCTCCCCACCAATATGGCTTGAATGGATGCGCAATAACATCTCCGGTCTCAATAACTTTGGTACTATAACTCTTGGACCCTTATACAGAATGCCATCTTGTACAGCAATCTCATCTCTGAAGGACCAGTATTCCCTTACAGTCAGGGGAACTGCCTCTTTCACATCCGGCCATCCACTCAGCATGATATTCTTTAGTGTCTGTAGGGCCATGTCAGCATCCATATGTTGCCTCAACTGCTGTAACCGCTGATTCGTAACATTAAGATAATATGCTTGGTTAATTTCAGCAAAACATGTTTGTTCCTGTCGCAGCCAACAAACCGTCTGGTATTCATGTTCTCCTCCCGTAGCTGTCTGATCTACTGTGGCTCTACTCAGAGTGTCGCTGATGTACATTTCACGTCCTGGCTTAAAAACGACATCCAGATTATAATGCTGTAAACTGAGCATCATGCTTTGCAAACGCTTAGGGGCACACAGAAGAGGCTTTTTGAATATAGTTATTAACAGTTTGTGATCAGTTTCAACTGTAATTATATCTCTATCATAGAGGTAACAATGGAAACGCTGGCACGCTAATACGATACTTAAACATTCTTTCTCAATCTGAGCATAGTTTAACTCTGCTGGCGAAAGCGCTCTGGATGCATATGCAACTGGCTAACCTTCTTGTAACAAGTAGCATCCCAGACCGTTCTTACTTGAGTCACTTTGAACAGTAACCGTCTTTGTGACATCATTGTATTTTAATACTGGAGCGGTAGTAACCAAGCGTTTTATCTCTTGCACTGCCTGGTCATGTTTAGGTAGCCAGTGCCAAACTGCGTCTTTATCCAACAGACGTCTCAACGGCTGACACACCTCAGATAAGTGTGGCAAGAATTTTGCTAGATATGTTACAAAGCCAATGAATCTCTGCACTGCTTTAGCATTAGTGGCATATTCACAATAGCTCTGATCTTGTCTGGGTCCGCTTTTAACCCTTGTGATGTTAAAATATGTCCATGAAAGCGGACTTCTCGCACCTTAAACTGTAGCTTCTTTATGCTGAGCCTCAGCTTCACCTGCTTACACCGCTCCAATAGTGCCATTAATTTTCCATCGTGATCATGCTCCACTTCATCATCAGTGTCGCCACACCCAACTACAAGAATATTGTCCGCTATAGGCTCAATTCCGCTGAGGCAATTCAATAATTCATGCTACTTCCTTTGATACATTTCTGGTGCTACAGGGACACCAAAGAGCAGTTTAAGCCACCTCTTTCTGCCCCAAGGAGTCCAAAACGTAGTCATATAACTGCTGTCTTCGTCCAGTTTGCACTGTAGGAAGGCATCCCTGGCATCAACAAGTGTAAAAACTCATGCCTTAGGCAGCTTGTGCAAAACATCCTCTAACGTTGGCATTGGGTAGTGCGATCGTTTCAAGGCCATATTCAAAAACTTAGGATCGATGCAAATTCGGATCTTTTCCAACTTCCTAATCACCACCATATTACTTATCCAGTCGGTTGGCTCGGCTACTGAAACAATATGTCCCTCTGCTTCATATTTATCCAACTGTGCTTTAACCTGTGACTTAATGGCTATAGGGACATTACGCGGGGCACTTTGTACTGGAGAGACAGCGGGGTTAAGTTGGAAATGAACCTCTCCAGGCACAGATGCAATAGGGCCCTCAAACACCTCCCTATAAACTTGGAGGACTTGGTGCTTTATCAATGGCCTCCCCAAGGCTTTGGAGGAATAGGTGTCAACATTATGTAACTCCCTCGGAATGGTAAATCGCATCAGTGCCAAACGCTCACATGTTGAGCCTGACAGTAACGGCTTTTGATCTACATCCACAATTTCAAATTCCAATTTATGAGTAACCCCACGTATGTTACACTCTGTATAAAATAAGCCTAGTGACTCCATCAGTTCCCCCGAATATAACTTCAATGTGGCACTACTAGGCTGAAGGGGTGTCTCAGGTGCCAATTTCCTTTTGTCCTTTAGGCTCATCACATCGCATGCTGCCCCCGAGTCCAACTGACAAGATTGAGTTATATCATTAAATTTAAGATTAACAAACCACTTTTTGCCCTTTGAATGTACTGCACCAATGCATTCTTTCGTATAAATCGCATCAGTGGTGAACAGTGATACATCCTCTAAATCCGACGTTTGCTCGACCATATGCAACTTCCTTGCTGCCAGACACACCCTAGCAAAATGATTCAGCCTCCCACACACCCTACAGGTTTTACCATACGCTGGACACCGATCTTTCCCACGTACATGCACATTGTCACAGTATTTACACGGTGTGTGGTTATCTGCTGACAAATTGCGAGGTTTCTGTTTAAACTGCTGTTGTTGCTGACGATTCCTCATGGTTGGTGGTGCTTGTAAGCTACATTAACACAGTTGGTCTGTTTATCTCGCTCCAATGCCATCAGCCATTTATCTATAAGTTCAATAGTCTGACATATTTCTATGGCTAATTGCAAAGTTAAACCATGTTCTCTTAATAAACGGCGGCGTGTACTTTCCTTGGCAACTCTCAAAACTATTTTGTCTCGGATGAGTTCATCTCTCAGGGACCCATAGTCACAATTTGCCGCCCTTTCTTTTAAGCGTGTTACAAAGGCGTCTATCGTCTCTCCTTCTTCCTGCGTGCAGCTGCCAAAAAGATATCTTTCATATATAACATTCTTATGCGGTCTGAAAAAAGCTTCCAAAGCATCCAAAATAGCCTTAGTATCAGTCCTCTGTTCTTCTGTAAGAGTTAAACTATGCTTATAAATATGAAGACATTCTGCACCCATCAATCTTCTTAATATGGCAGCTTGTACTGCTGCCGGCTTATCATCTAGGCCTGCTGCCAAAGAGTAATCTTCAAACTCTGCCCTAAAATTTTCCCAATTAGTGCTAGAGTCATCACTCACTTGCATGGGTTGCGGCAATGGTATGTTATCAGCCATGTTATCAGCTATATTTCTTACTTCAAACGCTCAACTTTCAGAGCCAAATCACTTCTGACACTATGTTTTGGATAAGCTTTTATTAACAATGTAAAAGTAACTACTGACGCTTATAAAGCGTCTTCCAAGGGAACACCCAGGAACCGGAAACACCTCATAGAGGCAGATAGAAATAAAGATTAAAAGCAAACACAACCCCATAACAGCTGCCTGGAATTGGGCGGCTGGTGGGGTCTTGGACCGAGTCGTGCCTTTGCGGCCTCTGACCCGGTGCTGATCCCTCGTGGCTCTTTGGTTTACCGAGGAACTGAGGGAGATGAAGCGCCAGAAAAGAAGCCTGGAGAGCGATTGGAGGGCCAGTCTCACTGAATCTTACCGAACACTGGTAAGGTCGCATATTAAGACCTACCTAGTGGCAATAAAAGCGGCAAAGTTTAACTACTTTTCCGCTCTTATTGCGTCATCAGAGAATCATCCGGCCGCCCTGTTTAGGGCGACCTGCTCCCTGCTCCACCTGGGAGCGCGGGAGAACCCCCTAGAAGGCAGGGCCGAGGATTTTGGACAATATGTGTATGACAAAATTGCTCAGATCCGGGGGGATTTGGACTGGAAAAAAAAAACCCACCTCTGACTGGGTAGATTCTGGCAGGGTGACAAGGAATAGTCTTGAGAACATTATCTGGGAAGAGTTTGACTCTGTGACCCCAGATGACGTGGACAGGATTTTGGGGAGACTTAGTGCGGCCACATGTTTACTGGACCCGTGTCCCTCCTGGTTAGTACTGGCTTCCTGGGAGGTTACACGAGGCTGGCTCAAGGGAATTATCAATGCTTCGTTGAGTGAGGGTCACTTCCCCACTGCCTTGAAAGAGGCGGGGGCGAGGCCTCTCCTCAAGAAGCCTTCCCTGGACCCGGCAGTATTACCCGACTATCGTCCTGTCTCCAACCTTCGCTTCGTGGCAAAGGTTGTTGAGAGTGTGGTCGCGCAATAGTTTCCACAATTCCTAGAGGAAACATCTTATCTAGATCCGTTCCAGTCGGGTTTCAGGCCCGGGCACAGCACGGAAACGGCATTGGTCGCATTGGTAGATGATCTCTGGAGGGCTCGGGACAGGGGTTGCTCCTCTGTTCTAGCCCTGTTAGATCTCTCAGTGGCTTTTGATACCATCGACCATGGTATCATGCTGCATCGGTTGGAAGAGCTGGGGAGGGGGGGAACCATGATACGGTGGTTCTCCTTTCTCTCAGACCAGTCGCAGTTTGTGTTGGCAGGGGAGCAGAGGTCAACCTCGAGGCCTCTCATATGTGGAGTGCCTCAGGGGTCAGTCCTCTCACCCCTTCTGTTCAACATTTATGTGAAGCCGCTGGATGAGATCATCCATGGCTTTGGGGTGAAGTACCACAAGTACGCTGATGACACCCAGTTGTACATCTCCACCCCAGGCCACCCCAACGATGCCCTTGAAGTGATGTTCCAGTGCCTGGAGGCTGTGCGGATCTGGATGAGTAGAAACAGGCTCAATCTCAACCCTTCCAAGACTGAGTGGCTGTGGTTCCCGGCATCCCGATATAGTCAGATGACTCCATAACTGACTATTGGGGGCGAGTCTCTGGCCCCCGCAGAGAGGGCTCGCAATCTGGGAGTCCTCCTGGATACGCAGCTGTCCTTGGAGGAACATCTGATGGCTGTGGCCATGGGGACTTTTTGTCAGGTTCGCCTGATCCGCCAGTTGCAGCCCTTTTTTGATCTGGATTCCCTGTGCACAGTCAGTCACGCCCTCGTCACCTCTCGCCTGGACTACTGTAACGCTCTCTACATGGGGCTCCCCTTGAAGGGCACCCAGAGGCTCCAACTGGTCCAGAATGCAGCCACGTGGGTAGTTACAGGAGTTGCATGGCGCTCCCACACAATCCCTCTCCTGCGTGAGCTGCACTGGTTTCCAGTGGTCTTCCGGGTGCGCTTCAAGGTGTTGGTTATCACCTTTAACGCGCTCCATGGCATAGGACCTAATATCGTCGAGACCGGCTGCTGCTACTGATGGCCTCCCATCGACCTGTGCGCTCCCACAGAGAGGGCCTCCTCAGGATGCCATCAGCCAAACAATGTAGGCTGGTGACCCCAGGGGGAGGGCCTTCTCTGTGGGGGCACCTACCCTCTGGAATTAGCAGCCCCCAGAGATAAGGAGTATCCAAGACCTCAGTGCCTTCTGCCGTGCCCTTAAAACCTTCTTTTTCCAGCAAGCCGGGCTGGCTTAACAATTTTTTAAATGTTTTTTAATTGGTTTGTCATTCTTTTAACTGGGGCCAAACAGATATATATCCTTTTAATTGTATTTTAATGTTTCTAGTTGATGTTTTTATTTTGGCTGTACATCGCCCTGAGTCCCCCGGGAGAAGGGCGGTATATAAATTCGATATAAAATGAATAAAATAAAAATAAAT
>WNWU01006895.1:155-12194 GCA_012654045.1 Ptyas mucosa | reverse complement strand
TCACATGAAATCCTCCTTGATCAAATTACAAGTGCCACACAGGCAGAGCTGCCCGAAACTATAGGTGCAGCGCCATCTGCTGGCAAAAGTAATTTACTAGAGGAAGCTGAAAGGCAACACAGTTTACATGAACATTTTGAATTGTTGCAGCAGATGTTAGCAAACGTGTCCTTGGCTTGTTCAAATATTCAAGCTGAAATGCCACAAGTGTTTCCACAGACCCGATCTTCTACATCCCCTGGTGGTGTTGGTGTCTCTTTAGATGGAACACAAGAACGCTTAATGCGGCAAAGGCAAGCTCAAGCACAAATGGCAGCTGGAATACAGCAGATTCCAATGCAACAGCCACAAATGCCTGCATATGTGCCTTCAATGGCACAACCAAGACCAGCTCCTGGTCCACCTCCAATGGCACAGCCAGCATACCAAATGCATGTTCCTCACCAGGCATTTTCTGTTGCCCCACTAACTGGTGAGTCCAAACTAAAAATGTCAGGACATAATTATAAAGCCTGGGTCAGTGAGATTACACTATTGCTTCTCAGAGAAGGCACTCACTGCATGATTTTTAATCCTCCTGCACAGCCATGGACTTTTGCAATAAGAGACTTAGAGATTAGAGCTCACACAACATTATTGATGTCCATGGATACTGAACTGCAGGTCACTTTTCCTCCTGATGCAACAGCCCAACAAATTTGGGCCCAATTGGAAAATTGCTACAGGCCCTTTTCAATTGAATCTTCATGTTTGCTCATGTCTGAGCTCCACAGTTCGAGATTGAAACCTGGTGATCAAATTGGAGGACATTTGACCAAACTGAAAGGAATCAGAACAGAATTGAGAGAAAGAGGTCACAATATTGATGATATTCAAATGATCAGCATTATCATTAACTCATTGAACTATGACTGGAAAGATGCTGTTACAAAAATTAACCAAGTCCCTATTGCTCAATGCACAACCGACAATATATGTAGACTTTTAATTGAAGAAGCAGCATTCATGTTAGCCACACCACATTTGAGAGGACCACCTGCATCAAGGGCTCCAGCGAGGCGGCCCTTCCGAGGAAGGGCCTACGTTCCAAGGATGCCAAGATGCAACATCTGCAATCGTGTGGGACATGCTACCCCAGATTGTCCCCAACGAGCTCCAGCTCCCATCTCATACCAGCCCAGAGGAACAGACTCCAGAGGCAGAGACAGAGGCAGAAGACAAGGTCGTCGTGGTCCAAGGCGTGATTCACAAGCTCCACTGGCCACACTGGCAATAACCAACGATCCACAACCTCATCCAGAGTATGATAGATGGCTTTTGTGGACTTTGGACAGTGGTACAGCATTGCATGTTACCTACAGAAAGGAACTTTTCACAGAGATGCACGAGCCTGAACCTGAACTACGTGAACTTTACTCTTTTTCCAATCATCCTTGTAAGGTCGTAGGAAAAGGAACTGTTTATGTTGAAGAGCTCAATACATTCATCCCTGATGTTTATTACATACCAACAGCAAATAGCAGTTTGCTTAGTCAGGAACACTTATCTAGAGCTTTAAAGTTCCAGGTTCACCACCTTGAGAAAGCAAGTTACATAGTTAAAAATGGAGATATTGTTGCTGAAACCATGTTGATTGGTGGTGTTTATTACTTAAAGCCAAAGTCTAAATCGCAAGCACAGGCAAGTATACAAACTCCAAAGAAGAAGAGCGCAGGCCCAGAGAGAGATATTCCAGAGAGAGATCCTGTTGCTACTCCAAAGGCTCCTAAAACCAACAAAAAGAAAATTAGGAAACAGTTTGCTCAGAACAAGCCTGAGGTTCCTCATAAAACTGTTAATGTTAAAAATTCACTAACTGGTAAACCTTTGCATTACAGGGGTATCCACAAGTGGCATAGAAGATTGGGGCATGCCAGTTTCCGTGTTCTTAGAAAAATGCCAGAATTCGCAAAAGGTTTGGATCTAAAGGGGTGTAAGGTGCTTTTGGATTGTGCTGTCTGCAAGAGAGCCAAATCCAAAGCAGCAGCCATTCCCAAACATGCTACACGCCTGTCAACACGCATTTTTTATTTGGTACACACTGACATAGTCGGTCCTTTTCCACCAACACTTGGTGGCAGCAAATATTTTCTAACAATTGTTGATAATTATTCTAGATATGGATATGTATATCCTACGAAAGAAAAATCTGAGACCTTTCAGATCTTTAAAGACTTTGCAGCCCTTGTTTCTACCCAACACCAAGTTCGCATTGCCAGAATCCAGAGTGATTGTGGTGCTGAATTCATGTCTCAGCGTTTCCAGGATTGGATGCGTAAGAATGGAATTATTCACCAGACTTCAGCTCCTTACACACCGGCTCATAACGGGGTCATAGAACGACAATAAGGGGTCCTGCAAACCATGATGCGTTGTCTCCTAGAAGACGCCAACCTTAGTATGCCATACTGGGGTGAAGCTATCAAATATGCAAATTACATTGTCAACCGTACTTGGAGCAGTGTAATAAATCAGACTCCTTTCTTCATGATGTATGGTTACAAATCAGATCTCAAAAACCTCTATATTTTTGGTTCATACACTATGGTGAACATTCCCTTAGCTCAAAGAAGAAAAGGAGGTCCAATAGCAAAGAGACTGAGATTTATGGGTATTGATGATAACTCAAAATGGAGCAAATTTATTGACTCTAAACATGTAATTGTGATTTCCCAATCTGCTAATTTTGAGGAAGATGTTGACTGGTCCAGGATTCATTCCAATGATCCTGGAGTTTATTTTCCTAGAGATGATGCTGTTGATGCCACACAGCCTGATGACCAAGATTCACAGGCAAATGTTCCATCCACCAGTTCTTCTCAACCTGATGTTCCGTCTTTGCAAGCCATGGATGCTGATGCTAGCGACGAATGTGAGGATGAGGACAAAGCAGAAGAAGAATGGACTGTTGTTCCGAGACGTTCCAAGAGGGCCACAAAAGGAATCCCTCCACAACGATTTTCATAGCAACTGACAAAAGCACCCTTGCCTTTGATTTGCAATGTTATACTTCCACCTGATACGTTCACACAAATCAAATATCTTCCTGATTCAGAGCAAGAGAAATGGTATGATGCAATGCAGGTTGAAATGGACAGTCTAAAGAAACATAAAGTGTTTACTCCTGCAAAACCTCCAGCAAACAAAAGAATCATTGGCACTCGATGGGTCTACAGAATCAAAAAGAAGCCAAATGGTGAGTCATTGTACAAGGACAGACTTGTAGCTCAGGGTTTCGCTCAACGTTATCCTGAGAACTACACAAACACCTACTCACCAACAGTCAGAACTGAGAGTGTAAAAATTGCTTTAGCAACTGCAACTATCCTTGGTTTAGAAGTTTTTCCAGTTCGATGTTGACATGGCTTATCTACATGCTGACCTACATGAAGAAATCTACGTGAGAGGTCCTCCAGGATTCCGACAGCAAGAAGGGGATACCTGGTTTCTACAAAAAAGTATTTATGGTCTGAAACAGTCTGGTTTAATGTGGTACTTATGTCTTACTGACAAACTAAATTCAATGGGCTTTATTAAGTCCAAAACTGATGAGTGCGTGTTCACAAAAAGATCTAACAATGCATATGAAATAGTTCTTGTTTATGTTGATGACATTGTTTATAGTGGTCCAAATAAGCAGATGAGTGAAAGTTTTGCCAAAGCTTTGCAGAGATACTTCACATTGAAATCTTTAGGTCATATTAGCACTTATTTAGGTGTTCAGATTGACAAAACACAGAAGGGGTTTAGTCTTTCACAAGAAGATAAAATTGAACAAATTTTGCATCATTGCAACATGAAGGATGCTAACACAACAAAGACACCCATGCAAACAGATTTTCACAACTTGACACAAGAACCGAGTCCTGAGTTTGAGGATCAAACACTTTATCGTTCAGTCATTGGGTCACTGTTGTACATTAGTATTTGGACCAGACCCGACATTGCACTTAGTGTCAATCTCTTGTCACGACACGTAGGTAAGGCAAAACAGTTTCATTGGACATGCGTTAAGAAATTATTGAGATACGTAAGGCACACTAAACACATGAAGTTATTGTTAGAACCAACACATACTGATTATGCAGAATTATGTTGTTATGCAGATTCTGATTGGGCGAGTGATAAGAAATCACCCAAAAGTACTTCAGGTTATATGATGTTCTTGAATGGATGTCCTGTTTATTGGCAAGTGCGTAAACAGAATTTTGTTTCTTGTTCATCTACTGAAGCTGAATATGCTTGTGTTTCAGATGCATGTAATTCTCTAACTTGGTTTGATGCTTTGGTCACAGATATCTGGACACGTCCGATCCGACCAATTACCATGATGGAAGACAATGAATCGGTGGTTTATATTTCTGAATCACATTTCACAGGTTCTAGGTCCAGACACATCGACATCCGTTATCAAAACATAAAATAATTGGTAAAACAAGGTTTTGTTAAAATGCAATATTTATCTACGCATGATCAAATTGCAGACATCCTCAACGAACCACTCCCAGCAGCTCAACACGAGTATCTCCGTAAGAAGATGTGCCTTATTTGGTGATATACCTGATGTTTGCTCAACTGGCAAAGAAAGGGACTGTCACTGCATTCTTGTATTTCCCAGCTGAGCTCTCATTTTTGGACTAATAGACTTACTGTAGTTTTGCCAAGTTTTGTTATCAGTATTAAGTGCACATGCCTACATATTTTCTCACATTCCTTTTCTAGCCTTCTTACTCCTTTGTTCTCTCTGCCAAGAGGTCTGGCAGGAATGCTGCCAAAGATGTAGCCAATTAGCTAATAGGAATTATCTTTATTTTTACTTTTACAATAAAATGAGTTTTCTTAGAAATACTTCTTCGGGTTTTATTTTCTTAATGTATACTTTCGAGGAGAAGCCTCGGTCCAAACCTCTAAACCGGAGTGCAATTATTCCAGAGCCAGGATGGGATCAATCAACTCCCTGACAGTCTCACTATCTAAATTAGTTACATTTTGGCAAAGATCCCCAGCATGATCTTCTCTGGCTGGAGAACAAAGAAAATCTTTTTTAGATTTAAACACCACAAAACAATCACACATACAAATCAAAGAATTCACACACCAAATCAAAAGAATTTCAAAGGAACTTTAAAGGGTCACATAGAAAATAAAAAGACATTTTAGGATATAAAAAACAAAAGGGCTAATCTTACAGGCTAGCCCCGGAACGCTGTGCTTGTATCTGTTTCCAGCCAGGAGTTTTGAATTCAAGAAGGGAAAGCTCTGCCTTCGAACAATCCTTAAAGGGAAAGGCTTCTTTTTCTTCCAACCGTAGTAAGGGAGGGTCAGTGACATTTTTTTGTCTATGCTGATCTTACCAAACCCCTATATGCAAAATTAATTGAATCTGAACCTTGGAGTTTGAAATGGGAGGAACACGAAAGAGGAAGCCTTGAAAATATGAAACAATTTTAATGAAGCAGACAGACATGTTTTTAACTACTGATCACAATTTGAATCCAGCACAGTTCTTAGCCAACACTAGATCAATAGATCAGTATGGATTAGAACATTATTGTGCTGAAGTAATTGATTTACAAACAAAAATAAGACCTGATTTTGAGGAACACCCCCTGGAGAAAGGAGACACAATTTTTTATGCTATTATAAATGGACACACTAAAGAGATCCTGGAAGCAAGGGGTTTGCCTTGAAATTGTTCTGCTCAAGCCTGTGAAGTGTATGCACTAACTCAAGCTCTATGTATCTTAGGGGGAAATTTTTTTTTGAAAGGGCTAATAGATCATTGAAAGCAATTATTACCAAACTGTGCTTAGAAGCTCACTTGCCATGGCTTCAAGTTTCCCCCCCCCCCTATGGCCTTGTACATTTTTAGAACAGCCTCACGAACTAAATACCAGCTGTCTCCTTTTGAACGTCTGTATGGTAGGCCCCCTGCCTTGTGTAAACACCACTTTCAAGGCTGGCCAGGTCTAGTTCAAAGAGGGGAGCGTGGAAGCAAGGAGATTACTTTTTGCAGTTACAACAGCACAACAATCATGTCAACCAATTGAGGCATTATATGCAAGAATGCAGACCTCCCCCTATTATGACTGCAGGTCATGATTACAAACCAGTTAAGACCTTAGAAGGAAAATCCTGTGTCCCCTGGACAAGGTTGAAACCCGCAGATCAGGGTGACCCTGTCACCTACCAAGGGACAAAAACTGACAAGCTATGGGTGCTAAAATTCAAGAAGAATACACCCTGCTGAGTCCTACCGGCAACGGACTCTCAATGCACAGTGGTGATCCGGTAGCCTTGCTGAACCACCCTGGAAGCTGGTTCCCAGCGCATGGCCGAAGCTCAGAATGAAGGCAGACAACATTCCATGACAGTAATTTGTAATGTAAAACCCATTAACAGTGATAGAATCCAGTGAGCAATTATTAAAAACACTCATGTTGGAGGAAGATGGGGTGTGGGGACTCTGGGCAGCTACTATCCTAGCCCTTTCTGTGGGAAGCCTAGAACTGAGGTTGATACTGCTCTTTTCCAAGTTACACATATCCCTAACCCTCTTCCTGATGTGGTGAGTTTGTAAAATAAGGGTGTTATGATATTAAGGCCCTGTGCATGTGTGTATGTGTGTGTTGAAAGGAAATGATTATGGGTTTTTTTATGGCTTTGGATGTTTTTAGCAAAGGGTCTATTATGTAATACTTTCTTGAACAATAGTTCCCACTGTTGTGAGAATGCTCAAGAAATCGCCCTTGTCCATAAGGAAGGATCCAGAGATATTGAGAACCCCAAGGGACCTAGCAGCATAAGGACACTGAATAGGGACACTTTAGGTCAAGTCCACTCCCGCCAACAATGTGGCATCAGAAGGTGGAGTGGGTACCTTAGTCCTAAACCAACTCCTAGACCTGGGGTCAAGAGTTTGACGATCTCGGTAAAGGGGGGAATAGAACAAAGAGAGAACAGACCCCTGCAACAATTAAAGAAAGGGAACTACATGTCAAGGATACTGGAATTAGGTCAAAGTCTCATTAATCAGTCTGATTCTGCCTTGGTTCAAAACTGCTGGTTGTGTTTGTTGCTAGTCCTTCATTTTATCATGCTGTTCCAGTTGAGCAAGATCTCTGGGAAAGGACAAAAGCTACCCTAGTCCTTAAAAGGGATATTGAAAACAAAGCAGCAACATCGAAGGCAAGGAGATTTTATAACCCATTTAAAAGACTGGGAATAAGCCGCCTTCCAATAGCTGGCCCTACAGCCACTGGTGTAGAAATCATAGGAACACCCTCTCTGTGTGTAAAGAGACATGAGACATCTGGTAGGCCTATAGGATCCCTGATAGAAGAACAATGTCCATCAGAAGTGTACTTTGGTCCTAGAATGAACCTTAAGGATGTAAAACTAACCAAAGATCTTTTTCCTTCTGCACACCACTCATTTCATCATAAGGTCATTTTTTCACTACCACCAACTGCCACCATCACAAGATGGGGAGGATGGAAGGAGTCCTGGAATGTATCCAAGGAAAGGTGTCTATTCCAGCCCCCTCGCTTCCCTATCTGGCTCTCCATTAGGTCCAGCACAGGTTTATGTGTCTCCTTTCCCCCTCGAAATACTACCTCCCGGTATCTTTTTGAAGGCCCAATCCTCAGAGATAAGCAAATGGACCCTTCACTAGAAGTCCCATTACAGCCGCTGGCTGGAATGTTTGTGGCAGGGACTTTGGGGGTCTGGACTAATGAAAAGAACCATTGGACCCATGCTTTCTCCATGAACATAGGCGTGTGTGTAAGGGAAAAAGGAGTATTCTTCTTATGCAGGAAGGATGCGTATTTATGTTTGCCAACAAATTGGACAGCAACATGCATACTAGTACACCTTTTTCCTAAAATAGGTGTCGTCAGTGGAAAACATACCATCCCTGTTCCTCTCATGGGACATGTTCAGAAATGGGTGCCAGTCCTAGTCCCACTATTAGTAATCACAGGGATAGGAACTTCAGTTGGAACATAGGTGGAATGACACACTCAGTAATACAGTTTCAGCAATTATCAGAGGAGCTTCAAGAAAGCCTGAAACAAATTGCTGGAACCCTGGTAGGTTGTATAATGCCCTTGTGGAAATAGATTCAGAAACAGATTTAGTTAAGGATTTGATAAAATGGTCACAAAATATAGGTGAAGTAATAGCGATGGAAACATGGGAAAATATATGGGTTAGAAATGTAAGATTTACACAAGCACAGAATTTAAGAGAGAATCTTTATAAAATGTTCTACAGGTGGCATCTAGACCCAAAAAATTAGCTGGTATGTATCCAAATGTACAACCTAGATGCTGGAGATGTGACTGTCAGGATGCTACGTATTATCATATATGGTGGACGTGTAAGAAAATTAAGGCTTTCTGGATTAAAATATGGTGGATTATCCAGAATATTTTAAAGAAAAAGATTAAATTTACGCCATAGTTTTTTTTGTTGGGAATTGTAATAGATTGTACAGTTATAGAAACTAAGCTGATTTTAAATGTAATAACTGCTGCTAGGTTACTAGTGGCACAGTACTGGAAGAAGGAAGATCTACCCACCATTGAGGAATGGACATTAAAAGTGGTGCACCTGGCTGAAATGGCAAAAGTTTCTGCATATTTGAAAGACTATTCAAATGAAAGATACTTGTCGGAATGGAGAAGATGGATTGATTATATTCAAAACAAGTATCGGACTAAGAAGCTTCAAATAGCATATGAATGAAATATGTAACCTAATTGATAGTTTATAGTGTGGGTTTATAATGTTTAGAGTTATAGGAGTTAAAGATCTAGAGATAACTGGAATTTAATATAATGTTAGCACATTTTAGCTTTATGTTTGGGAAATGCTGTACCCTGTGCTTGTTCTGGGAAGTCTAGGGGGGAGGGGGAGGGGGGAAAGGAAAGGGGAGGGGGGAGGGATGGGTGAGGGAGGGGGTTGGGAGGGGGGAGAAAATGTTTGTATTCTTTTTAAAACTTTTGAATAAAAAAAAGATACAGATGATACAACAAACAATTGAGAAAAATGAAGAAAGGATAAGGATAGTGGAAGTGAGGTCGGAACAAATGGAAAAAAAGGTGGAAATAGTAGACAAAAAATAGATGACAACGAACAAGGAACTGGAAGAGTCCATTATCCATTTGGAGATGGCCTGGGGGGCGTTTTATCTGAGATTTCAGAATGTTATAAAAGAAAAGAAAGAAGACCTGGGCATTATCACAGTGGAGCTGATAGCGGGAGCATTATAGAGGGATAGGCAAGAAATATTATTGGAGATTGATGAACTGTATCGAATCCATACTAATTATGCCAGGCGCAGTAGACTGCCATGAGAAGTTCATGTAAGGTTTGCTAGAAAGAATGTCAGAGATATAATTTCTAAGATACTAAGAGACGATCCAATAATTTATAAGGACAAAGAAATCCAAATGTTAAAACAAGTCCCAAAGAAAGTAAGAGAGCAGAGAAGAGACTACTGGTTCCTCGCTACACAGCTGACTAAAAGAAACATATTATTTAGATGGTTAATCCCAGAAGGGATGTTGGTATCATGGCAGGAGAGGAGAATTAAGATAGATAATTTGGACAAGGTGCAAGAACTGTATGATCAATTGGAGGGTTTGGAAGAAGAGAGCAGTAGTAAAGAGGAGTTAGAATCTAGAAGTCAGGAGGATCAGCAAAGGGAGTTAAAAGAAACAGAATTGGATATAGGAAGCAAGGAAGAAAAGGGACAAAGGGAAGAAGAAGGAGTGGGACTGAGAACACGATCACAAAGAGATGTTAGAGTCAATAAAAGACAGAAACTAATATACAAGTAGAATAATGGAAGAAGAAATCAGGCTAATATTGATTAATGTTAATGAATTAAATGCCCCTGCCAAAAGAAAACAAATATTAAGAAAATTAGCAAAACAAATGATAGATATAGCGTGCCTACAAGAGGTACATATAAAAGGGCAGCATAGGAAATGTCTGGAATTCCTGAAATTAGGAACCTTATATACAGCATTAGAGGAACAAAAATAGAGGGGAATAGTGGTATATATTAGGGAGGGAATAAAGGCTAAATTAAAATATGGGGACACAGAAGGGAGAGTCTTGATGATAGAATTGCAAATTGATCAGAAGTCATTGTTGTTGGTGACAATTTACACTGCTAATGAGAACCAAAAAGATTTTTACAGTCAATTACATGAAAAAATTATAGAAATAGGACAGGGAAATATTTGTATGGTAGGGGATTACAATGTGGTGGTAGACATAAAAAAAGACTGTTAATAGTATGAAAAACAAAAAGAAACAAAAAATATTACCAGGGTCATTTTTTGATATGGTACACGAACTTAATTTATCTGATTAGTGGAGGGAACTGAATCAAAAAATAAAAGAAGTGGGGAGTATACTTTTTTCTCGAACCCACGCAAATCTTGGTCCCGGCTAGATATGACATGGATGAACGGAGATGTAGGAAAGGATATAAAAACAATAGAAATAATGCCAGACACCTGGGCTGACCATAACTCTCTAAAAATAATTTGGAAAGGACAAAAAAAAAAAAGCTAGGAGAAGATGGACATCGAATCCCCAAATTTTAAAAGAAAAAGAATTTATCTCTAAATTCTTTAGAATTGAAAGGATGATTGATTAAATCTGTATGGTGGTGGAATTCAAATAATTTAGCAACTGGTTCTCTGCCCTAATGACCGACTGGGTAGGTGTGGCTGGATGGTCATGTGACTGGGTGGGCATGGTGAATTCAACATCACTCATGTTGAGGGGTGCCTCACCTTGCCCAGTCTCTCCTCTCCTTGCCTCTCCCTCCCAGCCTCTCTCGCCTCTCCCGGCAGCTCACTAGCCAGATACTTACTCTTAGGCTTATTGAAGTCAAAACTAGCACCTGCCACATGGATATCTGTATAAAATCTGTATTTTAATACAGGCAAAACTAAATACAAGCAATAATTTAGAATTTTTTACCTAAAATGGCATTAAGTTTCTGGGGGAAGGAAATAGAATGCAATTGAATGGAAAAAGGAACTCCAAGAAGGAACTCCAAGAGAGCAAGTGCTCATCAAGAACGAAAGAGAGACTGGTTTAGCAAATATTTATAAGCTTTTAGTGAACTCTCTTATGTTAATTTTTTGTTAAGGTTGGGATAGTAACGTGAAGGGGGAGTTCAGGTGGAATTTGAAAGTTATTTAAGCTTTTTAAATAAAGACTATAGATTGCAGGCAGTTCTATATAACTGCTGGCTTTAGTTTCTGACAGACTAGAAAACTAACATGCAGTCATTTCCACTTAATTTGCAAATAATCCTGCATCTACATGCAGAGTCAGTAGAGACAGCAGAGGCCACAGAATTCTGTTTATGTTGTGCATTCATTCTCTTTTCAATTTTTTGATCCTGCTTTATTATACTTACAAATAATTCAAGACAGTCAACATATCTAATATGTCCTCCTCCTCCTCCTCCGGCCACCCACCCGGATGTCATTAAAAACCTGTTTTTTACCCTCTGTGCATGCACAGGAGACTTTGCGCATGCGCAGAGGGTCCAAAATCACACATGACACGTGTGCACTTCCAAACCAGTAGGAAAGATACCTATATACTCGAGTATAAGCCGACCCGAATATAAGCCGAGGCACCCAATCTTACCCCCCAAAACTGGGAAAACTTATTGACTTGAGTATAAGCCGGGAGTGGGAAATGCAGCGGCTACTGGTAAATTTCAAAATAAAAATAGATACCAATAAAATTACATTAAGGTTAAATGTTTTTGAATATTGATTTCAAAGAAAAACAGTAAATTAGCTCTGTAAGTGGAAAAGAGGATCAACAAAAACAAAAATCTTGTCACCATGGTGAAGAGAAGCAGTTGTGAAATCAGTCACACGGTTGTTAAGAATGCTACAATGGGCACAAATGATGATCAGTCATAAGTGCAAAGACCGGTCAAAAGTGCGAGGA
>WNWU01006815.1:341-13926 GCA_012654045.1 Ptyas mucosa | reverse complement strand
TCCAGGGATGGAGCCCCACAGCCTTTCCACGCATTCATCCTTCTCACGGTCAGGAAACGTCTCCTGAATTCTAGGTCGATTCTCCCCTGGATCAGTTTCGATCTGTCCCTTCTTCTCCTGCCTTCAGGTGCTTCGGAGACCAGGTGGACCCCCTCTTCTCTCTCACAGCCTCTCCACTGCTGGGAGGACACCCCGAGTCCTTCTCTTCATTAGCCCAGGTATTGAATCACAAGGGAAAAGTCTCCAGGCTTAAAAATCGGCTGCTGAACTGTGGGGAGAAATCTTACCCAAAAGTTGTGCACAACAATGACAATTGCAGAGCTTTATTTTATTGTATGTTCTTATTTTCACACACACACACACACACACAGTCCAAAAGTTTTAGGTTGCAAGAATCAGTTTTTTCCCCTTTTGGCTAATTTATCATAACTATTCAAAAATCCCTCCCAGTGTTTTGTGTGTGTTTGTGTGCATAAGTTTAGTGTAAGAGTTTGAAAAAGAACGGTCCAGCTGCTTCTGTGGTGGTGTCAGCCACTTTCTGTTGTGCTAATTCTTTGTGTGTGTGTGTGTGTGTGATTTTGTTGTCTGCACTCGGGCTGATTTTCTCACAGAGCAGGGAGCTTTTTGAGGGACGTGGGGTCTTAAGAAATGTGAAAAATAGAAAAAATCCCCCCCACCTTGCTCTCCAGTCCCTCTGAAACCCCTCATCTGCTCCTTCACAGCCGAATGCGGCTCCTTCTCCAAAGGGGTCTTTGCCCGTCCTCATTTTATGGCCGTCCTCATTTTACGGCCAGAAGGGCCGGTGGGATTGCAGGCCTCTCACTGCCCCCCCTCTCCTCTGGATCCCTCCAGGAGGCCCAAAGACTGCCCACCCCCATCTCTCCAGAAGCAGATCAAGGGGAGGATTGGAGGGCAGAGGGGATTTTTAACGTCTCCATTTGCACCCAGACTGACCCCACCAACCTCAAGCTGAAAGGACCCCCCCCATGACCCCCACCTGCGGTTTTTATCCATTTCCCTGGACACAGGATGACCACTGAGTCTGACTCTGTCCACTGCTTCAGACCTTCAGCCAGACACGGAGTTCCCCACCGGTGTTCCCAAAACCATCAGGAGCCCCTGTGGATCCCCCTGAGAGACCCCCAGAGAGGAGAAATCTCCCACTTGCTTTTCTCCCAGAGATTCTGATGTTTCCCCTTCAGATCCTGATCTGTCTGATCTCGGTCCACGTCTGGAATTGGAGGGTGTTCCTGTCCAGCCTCCCCTTTTCCTCCCCTGCGCTGATTATTGGGGTCCTTGGATTCACATCTGGGGCTGTTTCTCTTCCCACCTGGGAGCAAAAGTTGTTTTGTATGATCCCTTCCAATTTCACAGCCTCCCTTTCGTTTGAGGCCTCTGGAAACACCAGTGAGGGCCCAGGACCCTCTCCCAGCTCTGGGACACAGCGGGTTTCCCTGTTTTTTTGGGAAAGATTCCTTCCCCAATCAGAGTCCGCCTGAGCCCCATCATCCACTTCCCTCCCTGCCTGGGATCAGCTGAATTCCTCCACTCAGACAATAGGAAAAAGGGAGTTTGAACCAAGCCTCAGAGTCAGCCTCCATTCATCCACACAGAGGGTCCCACTCACTCCGCAAAGTCTAATTCCCACTCAGTTCCTAGATACCTTCAGACATCACTCGGCTGAGCTCACAGCAGGGCCACATGGCTGAGAAATTGGGATTTGTTGAGAAATTGTTGAGAAACACCCCACAAAACTTTTCAGCCACAAGAGACACTTGGACACAGACTGTGGTCTCACACACACTCCTAAACAGTGCCTTTATGTGGCAGTGGGAAGGGTTATGGGATCAATGTCACAACACTCATCCTGTAGGGCTGCCCCATCTGTTGTCCCTGGTGGCAGATGGACGATTGTGAATCCCACTCCTGACACCAGTTTCTGTGGAAAGAAATACAGGAGGCAAAAAAAAAAAAAACAATAATCCAGGCTCATGGCAGTTGTTATTTATTCAGTATCCATTGGAGGAATTTCCCTCCAGAAAATAGTGGGAGGAAATTTTTACAGACAAAAGGATGCACTCATCTATATACATTCCAGGAATAAAGGAGAAAACGACAATCGTACATATGCATATTTCATTTAATAGATGATGTGAGGATTAATATTCAGAATTAGCAAGACTCAAGTTACCTCCCCAGCCTTGTATTGTTGCTACCCTCAAGAAAGAGTTATTGTGTAAACAAAAAGAAACGTCTCAGTTGTGTTGCCACAGCAGTTTGAGTGAAATGTACTGAGAAATGAGGGCATCAACGTTGCTCCATACATTCCTTCTCTATTTCTGTCTTGCTAACATACTCCCATTTCTCCAAGAAATTTGTCTCCTCACAATCTTCCACACACCCTTTACTTATTTCAAGAAAAATAGTTGGCCCACTCATGCATGGAGAAGAGCTTGGACCATTTTCTATGATTGGACTGTGGAAAATGATAAAAGTTGAAATTCCTGTCTCACATTTACACATTTCTTCTGGCTGTAAGCTGCTCCTTTGTGTTGAGGTGTGGCCTCAGAAGGATAATGTAGCACTTGGGGATGAAGATGCAGCCCAGGAGACCAGCACTGGAGGCCAGGATGGAGAAGACCTGCACAGCCACCATGTATTTCCCTTTGGTGCTCAGGTAGGTGGGCACAAAAGTCACCCAGACACTGCAGAAGACCAGCATGCTGAAGGTGATCAGCTTGGCTTCGTTGAAGGCCCCAGGCAGATTCCTGGCCAGGAAAGCCACCGTGAAGCAGATGGCAGCCAGGAAGCCCATGTAGCTGAGGGTGACGTAGAACATGACAACGGCCCCTTCGTTGCATTGCAGGATGATCTCTCCAGGCTGGGAGTGGAGGTCAGAGTCAGGGAATGGGGGACAAACTCCCAGCCAGATGGAGCAGATGACAATTTGGACAGCAGAAGAAGAAAGGATGATGGAGTTGGTCAAGCTTTTCCCCAACCATCTCTTCACTCGGTTTCCTGGTTTTGTGGCAAGGAAGGCCAGCACCACCGTGATGGTTTTGGCCAAGAGAGAAGAAACGGCAACTGAGAAGATGAGGCTGAAAACCGTTTGTCGGAGAAGGCAGGTGGCTTTCCTTGGTTGGCCAATGAAGAGAGGAGAAGAGAAGAAGCAAAGTAGGAGGGAGACCAGGAGGATGTAGGAGAGGTCCCGGTTGTTGGCTTTGACAATGGGAGTTTCTCGGTATTTAACGAAGATGATTAAAACAAGGCCTGTAGTTAGGAAGAAGAGGAGGGCAAAAGAAACCAGGATGATGCCTAGAAGTTCTTCATAAGACAGGAAGGTTATGACTTTGGGGATACATTGCACTCTGTCCTCATTTGGGTATTTATCATCTGGGCACTTGGTGCATTTTTTTGTATCTGAGAAAACAAAAAAGCAAGTTTCCTTAATACTCTGTCCTTTTGTCTTACAAGAAATGCCTTCTTTGGATAACAGCTGATACCATTTTCCAAGAAGTATTTATTAAAAATTTCATTAAAAAGAGTATAAGAATGATTTTTTTTAAATGTAGCCAGATACATTAAATTGAGCAAAGTTCTAGGGTGTTAATTATTTCCAGTGTAATGTGTAGAATCTCCATAGGGACCTATATTGTTAGAGGTTAATAATGTATCATATAATCATTTTAAGCAAACATCCTGAGTCCTGTCACATGGCACTTAATCTCCTGGACTTGGAGGATACCTACAATATCCTTTATCATCTGGAAGCAACTTGGAATTAAGGAGAAACTTTCTATCAGTGAGAGCAATTAACCAGTGGAAAGAGATGGCCTCCAGAGTTTTGGGTTCTTCAACACTGAAGGTTTTTTAGAAGAGACTGGACAGTCACTTGTCTTAAATGGTATAGGTTCTCCTGCTTGAGCACAGGGTAGGACTAGAAGTCCTCCAAGGTCCCTTCCAGCTCTATTCTATTCTGATTGATTGATTGATTGATTGATTGATTGATTGACATGACTGGCAGAATAATTGTGTAATGAGTTACCCACATAACTATCCACAGCACCAGATTATGGCCCAGTGACACCTTCTCAGTGATCCTCAAGGGGAGGATCCAATATACAGTGGATTGCAAGGTCTTTCAGAAGGTGGACCTAAAACAGTTCATCTAGTTTCAAAGAACTAAGATCAGGGGTGAAATCCAGCAGGTTCTGGAGAACTGGTAGCAGAAGTTTTGAGTAGTTTGAAGGACCGGCAAATACCACATTTGGCTGCTCCCAGAGTGGGTTGGGAATGGAGATTTTGCAATATCCTTCCCCTCCCACACCCACCAAGCCACGCCCACAGAACTGGTAGGGAAAAATTTTGCATTTCACCCCTGACTCAGATGTTCCTAGAAAGGTGAACTTAGCAGCACACATCCAAACTAAAAAGCAGAAGAGATATTTCCTCCCACTGTTAGTAAAGCTTGCCCAGTCTACCACCCCCTCCTCCCATCTCTTTCCAGCCCCTCCTTCAAAGTATTTTTGATTTACTTCTGTTTACATAAGAAATTGTGCACGTTAAAAATAAAAAACCCAGGTGAGCTTCAATCTGTTTTTTTTTTATTGAAAAAGTTTTAAAAGTTTTACATACATTTTCTCCCCCCTCCCCAACCACCCCCCCGACTTCCCAGAGCAAATACAAGATAAAATGCAGCTCAAATTCTCTAAATTAAACTCCATTTCACACTTATCATAATCATAATCATTAAACAAGTAGATAAAAGGAAAGCAAGTTTTCTTTCTTCTTATTCCATCTAATTCAACAAAATTAATCTCCATTTATAATTACAGCAGTTAATAAAACAATTAAGTATTACCTAATCAAACCTATCATTACTCAATATAGCTAATTAATACTTAACAAATTATTAAGTCTATACAATTTAACAAGATATTTTATAACTTCTTTCATTTAAAACAAAGAAAAAAAACCCAACAACAACAACAAAAAAGAAACCCTCATTCAAAAGAACCCAAATTTAAAATAAAATACTATATAAAGTCTTCTGTCCTCCATTTTTAAACCATCAAGGTCCAGTTATAGTTAAAACACTTAATAAAAAAAAGTAATAAATTTTTAATTAAAAAAATATAACAATCAAACCTCTTATTAATTTATCAATACAGATAAAACGTCATTTAATAACTATATCAAACATTTAAGTTCTTCATACTAGATTAAACCAGTTGCTAATCTTCTTGTCTTCACATCTTCCAACAGCATATAGAATAACTTCATTTGCGTCTACCCACCTAAATAAAAAATTGCTTCTTTATAAACCCCCCCCCCGAGTGACTTTATAATTATATTTGAAATAGTATCCATCAAATCCAGTCAAAAATTAGATTAGTAAATTCATCAGACGTATTAGGGAAACCACCAGATCACCTGCAATTGCTCTAGGTCCATAGTCCTTTTGCCTTATATTTATCACCATCAAACAGGAAACTCCAATTTACTATATTCAATAAAACTTCTGCGATTACAGTTAGATCCAGATTTATTACAGTCCTTAATAAAATATTCCAAATCATTCAAGTCAGGGCATATTTATTTATTTATTTATTTATTTATTTATTTATTTATTTATATTTATATGCCGCCCTTCTCCGGAGACTCAGGGCGGCTTACAATGCATTAAGCAATAGCCTTCATACTTTTGTATATTTTATACAAAGTCAGCTTATTGCCCCCACAAACCGGGTCCTCATTTTACCCACCTTAGAAAGGATGGAAGGCTGAGTCGACCTACATTTCACAGCCCAACACACCAGCATTGCTGTGATCTGTTTATTCTTCTCAAAATATTCCAATACAACTGTAGATTGCCTCCTCATCGTCGCTCATCACTTAGTTAACTGGCATTAAACTGCTGTCTGCTTTTTTTTTCTTCCAAAAATTCAAAATCTTTAAACAGTTAAACAATACTTTTTAAGGACCATCATCTCATCAAGCAGGGTTATTTTCCATTTCTCCAGTCTTTCTTCTTTTCCTTTTTACGAACTTTCTTCTTAACTTTGATCCCTCTGCCTTTTTTAACTCCAGTAAAATTTTGCAGTTTTTGGGATTGCATATTAGAATCTGCTATGATCTGTTGTTGTTTTTTTACATCTCCCAACTCTTCATTCAATCCCCCACTGCTAGATTGCAACTCAGTATTTCCATGTATTTCATTGTTTCCAGCTTGAGAAGCTTGAAATATAGTATCAATTCTTTTCAATAAAACAGAGGTAATCGAACTCAAAGCTTCCTCAAAATCAGACCATTGAGGGTTAATTAACCCTCCTTTGCTTTCTTTGCTTTCAAAAAGACCAGCCATCTTGCCCCCCTTCTTCCTTCCCTTCCAGAAGGACAGAAAAAAAAGGAAAAAAAAGAGTTTCAAGAAGAAAAAAGAAAAAAAAGACCCTTTACAATTTGTAGTTTGTATTGCTGCTTGAATTATTATTATTACATCCTTTCTTATTTCATCCACTTTTCAAAAAGGAGTTTTACGTTTCAAACAGGGGCTTATCAATAATTACTTTTAACTTTCACTTCTTCATGCCCCGTTGAAACTCAAACGCCATCTTGCTTTCACTTTCCACTTAGGGAAAATCTTTTAAAGAAAGTAAATCCTTGGAGTTAAAAAAAAAAGAAAAAAAATACTTGCTGTTTCATTCGTGCAACTTGTGCTCCGCCAGCTTGATTCAAGAAGTATTTGTTTAAAATTGGTTGCTGGGATGGTAACGACATCTAGCTCTGCAAAGCAGAGACATCCAGGGTCTGGAGTACTGACAGGCTTAACGGGGAGCTCTCATCTTCGAGCGCCAGATTATAGGTAAAATCTGGCACTCTCAGGGAGCTCTACCCCACCCGTCTACTCACTTTCCCCCCTCATACCAGGGGGAAAGTTTTCAAACCGCAAGACAGCCGATAGTCGCTGTTCTTGCGGTTCTACGAAGCCCTGGGCTGGCACTTCAAAAAGAAGCGTCCGGCGATGTCGCAGTCCCACCGGAAGTCCTGCTTCAATCTGTTTTTTAATTTGCACTTTCATGAAAATCCTCTGGATGGATCCAGTTCCACAAAGCCTCCCATTTTCCTCAGTGTGACCCACCTTCCTGAGTGGAGAAGGTCCCCTCCGGACAAGGAACACAGTCGTAGCAGCAAACTGGCTCTCCTTCTCGAGCCCTCTTGACAAATCCAGGATGACAACTTTCCACACATTTGGACTGAGGCAGGGACTGAGCAGAAAAACAGGGAATGCCAAAGAAAAGGTGTTAGGACTCTCCGTCCATGGAAAATGGAGGGAGAAATGGATGGAGACAAGTAGCCTCTGGTCTTCACTGAGGTAAATATGAAACCTCTGACTACTTCTAAACAGATGCAGGAGGTGTAATAACTGGCAGATTCTTCATGTAGTTCCTCCCAATTGCTTTCAGAATTGAACATTACATTAAAGTAATTTTCTATTTAAAAAAGTCTAGAGAGATGGAATTGATTTTTTTTAAGTATGATGATATATTCTTATTAAAACAAAATTTACTGCAAAAATTTTAGGAAGCTTTTATTCCATTAGATTTTATAATGTAGAGTAAAACTATGATGAACAATTTTTAGCAAATACAATTCTAGCTGCTGTCAGTACATTTACAATCAAATATCTCACTTCCCCATTATGTGTTTCTGGCACCATTCCTAAGAAAAATACCTCTGGTTTAAAGTCAATATGTTTCTTTATCATTTTTTCCAACCATGTGAGAATTTTAGTCCAATATCTTTTTGCTTCTATGCATGTCCACCACATATGGTAATACGAGCCCGGTATCTGATGACATTTCCAACATTTCTCAGATTTGTCCTTGAACATTCTGGCTATTGTTGTTGGGGGAAGATGCCACCTTTAAAACATCTTATACAAGTTTTCTTTATATAGGAGTCTCTGGTGGCTCAGCAGACTAAGGCAGTTATTAACATCCACTTACATCTGCTGCCTGCAATTACTGCAAGTTCAAATCCCACCAGGCTCAAGGTTGACTCAGCCTTCCATCCTTTCTAAGGTAGGTAAAATGAGGATCCAGATTATGGGGGCAATAAACTGACATTGTATAAATATACAAAAGTATGAAGGCTATTACTTAACACATTGTAAGCCGCCCTGAGTCTCTGGAGAAGGGCGGCATATAAATCAATTTTTTTAAAAAAAAATGCTGTTGACATTGTCATTTTATAATTTTGAGACCACAATTTTTGCCATTTCTCTAAATCAATTCCATAACCAAAATTTCCCCCCATGCTATCATCATTTCTTTAACTTGTTCTTCCAATTTCACTTCCAAAAACCATACAAATTTTTAATTACATGATCATCAGAACCTGTTAAGATTTTGTTTAAATTAATCACAGTGTTATAAAAACCTTGTCTTGCAATCTTCATCATATCTAGTATGTATTTGCAAATAAGAAAACCAATTCATCTTAAAACCTTGTACTTCCAATTTTTGCTTCAATTTAAGTTCACCCTTTTCATCCATCAATTCACTATATCTAACAATTTGTTCCCTTCTAAATGTTACTGAATGTGAAAATGCTTCAATTGTTGATTCCCAGACTGGGATTTTCAAATAGTGTTTTTTTTTAATCTTCTCACAATTTAATAGCAAAGCCTCTCTTATGTGATGTCTTCTAAAATACTCCTGTGCTTTTGTTCCCTTATACCATAAAAAGGCATGCCACCCCAACCACAAATCATGTCCCTCTAAATTCAATAATCTAGTACTTCTTAACATAATCCATTCTTTAATCCACATCAAACTTGTCGCTTGATAGTAAAGTTCCCAATTAGGTAAACCAAAAATCCCTCTCATTCTAGCATCTTGTAACAATCTTGATTTTATCCTCGCCTTTTTTCCCTGCCAAATATATTTTAACATTATTTTATTCAATTCTTCAAAATAATCTTTCCCCAATCTAATTGGAATTGTCTGGAACAAATATAAAATTCTAGGCAAAATATTCATTTTGATAGTTGATATCCTCCCAATCAATGATAAATGTAATTTTTCCCATTTCGCCAAGTCTGCCCCAGTCTGTTGCTTAAATTTATTATAATTATTCTCTTTAAGTGTACTACATCTTGCTGTCAGATATATCCCCAAATATTTAACTTTATTTGTGACCTGCATCTTTGATATTTCCGTCAGTTCTTCTTTTTGTTTTATTAGCATGTTTTTTTCAAAATTTTCATTTTATCTTTATTAATTTTCAAACCTGCTACTTCCCCAAACTCTACAATTTTATCTATCAGTGGAGATATTGATGTTAATGGGTGTTCAAGAATAAAAACCAGGTCATCTGCAAATGCTTGCAATTTATATTCTTCCTTTCAAATTTTCATTCCTTTTATATCTTTATCTTCTCTAATACTTCTATTTAGTACTTCTAATGTTAATACAAACAGCAGAAGGGACAATAGGCAACCTTGTCTAGTACCCTTTCTTATCTCAATAGAATCAGTCAATTTTCCATTTATCATTACCTTTGCCATTTGTTTATAATATATAGCTTCTACTGCTTGAGTAAATTTCTTGCCAAAGCCCATCTGTTCCATTTGAAGCAACAAAAATCTCCAGTTCACATTATCAAAAGCTTTTTGTGTGTCCAGAAAAATCAATGCCATTTGTTTTTCAGGATGGGCCTCATAATATTCTAAAGTGTCCAAGATTATTCTCATGTTGTCTCTGATTTGTCTCTTTGGCAGAAACCCATTTTTGTCTGAATGGATGAAGTTATTTAAATATCTTTTAAGTCTTTCTGCCAGTATTGAAGCAAAAATCTTATAATCTGAATTTAACAGGGATATGGGTCTATAATTTTTGATTTGTTGTGGGTCGGTATCCTCCTTTGGGATCAATGTGATGTATGTCTCTGACCATGACTTGGGTATATCCTTCTTTGTCATAACTTCATTCATAACTTCTAAGAGTGGGAGGGTCAAGGATTCCTGTAGCGTCTTATAATATTCTGCTGGTAATCCATCTGGCCCTGGTGCCTTCCCATTTTTTTGTCTTTTAATTGCTTCAGTCAGTTCCATTATAGTTATATTTCCCTCTAGCATCTCCTCAATATCATTAGGAATCTGAGGTAAGTTTGCCTTTTGGAGGTATCGTATCACTTTCCCCTCCTCTATATTTTTCTGCTCGTACAAAAGTCAATAATAATCTTGAATAATTTTCCCTTTCTCCTTATTCCCAAATTTACTTTGTCCTTGGTCATCCATTAGTTGTATTATTTTCCTTGATTCTCTCTTTTTTCAATTTGTAAGCTAACCATCTACCTGGTTTATTAGCATTCTCAAAATAGTTCTGTTTAGTGCTTCTAATTTTTTTTTCTTTCTCCATTAATTCCATTTTACGTTTTATTGTGTCCATTTTCATTTTAATATCTTTTTTTGTGTCTGTGGAGATTTCTGAAGTTCTTTTTCAAATCTCTTATAATCATTCTCTAAGATTTTATTAATTTGTCTTCTCTTGATATTTCTTGTCTTTGTATAGTCCATTACCAAGCCTCTGGCATAAGCCTTCATCGTGTCCCAAAGATTTTGCACCGATGTATCCTTCCTATTCTCTTTGGGAAAAAAAAAAGCCAATTCTCTCTCCATTTTCTGGACAAAGTCCTTTTCTTTCAATACAGTGTTATTTAAAGTCCATCTAGATCTTTTCCTCTGTCCTTTCCATTTCACTGTCACTGGATTATGGTCTGCCCAAGTATTTGCTTCTATCTCAATTTGTCCTATATTCAAAATCAATTCCATTGCTGTCCATATCATATCTAATCTAGACCAAGATGAATGTCTATCAGAATAGAAAGTATATTGTCTATTTTTCCCATTTCTGTCTCTCCAGACATCCTTTAAGTTTATTTCCTCTATCATCTTAAAAAAAGATGATAGAAGATACATACCATTCAGATGGACGACGCCGGAAGGGATGTTAGTAACGTGGCAGGGAAGGAAAATAAAGGTGGATTCTCAGGACAAAGCGAGGGAATTATATGATCAAATGATAGGAAATGAGGAAACAAGTGACAGTAAAGAAGGAGGAGGAAGGAATATAAAAGGAAAGCAGAGACGGGAACGTGAAAGAACTCCACCACAAGGAGGAAAAGAAAAAGAAGGAGACACTCAGGAGGAAGGAGGAGTGCAAACAAGAGGCCAAAAAAAAGAACAAGAAGAAACAAAGAAGAAACAACAACAGGAAAGTCAGTAAGAAATGGAAAGAACATTAAAAATTTTGTCAGTGAATGTAAACGGACTCAACTCACCATCCAAACAACACCAAATTTTCAAAAAAATTCTGAAACAAAAATTGGATATAGTGTGCCTCCAGGAGGTACACGTAAGAAAACAAGACATAAAATATATACAAAATAAGAAATTAGGTAAAGTATATTCATCTTTGGCAGAAGAAAAAAAAAGAGGAGTAGTGGTATATATAAAGGAAGGAATAGATAGCGATATAAGATATATAGATACTGAAGGTAGAATAGTGATGATAGAGTTAAGACTTGATTTCAAAAATATGTTATTGGTAGTAATATACGCACCAAACAGTAAACAACTAGAATTCTATAGAAAAGTGCATGAGAAAATTATGGACCAAAAAATGGAAAATGTATGTCTGATTGGAGATTTTAATGCCATTTTAGATGTGAGAAAAGATTATAAATGTACCCAGCAAAATAAAAATAAGAAAAATGTATTACCCAGGACTTTTACAGATATGGTGGAAGAGTTAAACATGATAGATAGTTGGAGGTTCCATAATCCTGAAACCAAGCAATTTACATACTACTCGAACCCGCACAAGTCCTGGTCTAGGTTAGACATGGCATGGGTATCTAGCATATTAATGAGGGAAATAGAAGCGGTGGAAATTCTACCAAACGAGTGGGCGGACCACAACCCATTAATGATGACGTGGAAGGGGCATCAAAGAAAGAAAAATAGATGGACAATGAATACTCAGTTAATAAAAGAAAAAGAATATAAGAAATATATGGAAAAGGAACTAGAACTATTTTATAAGGAGAATGTGAAACAACACACCTCCCTACAAAATTTATGGGACACTACTAAGGCATATGTAAGAGGCCTTACAATAGCATACAATGCAAAACGTAGAAAAGAGAGAGAAAAAGAATATAACAAATTACAAGAAGAAATTCAAAATTGGGAGAGTAAATTGCAAAGAAAACCAGGAGATGAACAAACAAGAGTAAACTGGATAGCGGCAAAACATAAGTTAAATATATTAGAACAAGGGCAATATGTAATGACTCTAAAATATATAAGGCAGAATTATTTCGAACACGCAAATAAACCGGGGAGGTGGTTAGCATACAGGCTGAGAAAGGAAAGAGAAAAAAGAATAATTCAGAAATTACAAGATGAGGAGGGGAGGATCCAACAAAGTATAGAGAAGAAAAAGGAAATAATACTCCAATATTACCAAAAACTTTACGAGAAGGATATAGTAACAACGGAGGAAATTGAACATTACTTAAAAGGAAAGGGAGTACAAACATTAACGGAGGAAGAAAAAGAGTTATTAGACAGGGAGATTACGGCAGGTGAATTAAAAGAAGCACTGAAAAGACAGAAAAATAATAAAACTCCGGGGACCGATGGTCTTCCAACGGAGTTCTATAAAACATTTGGAGAATCATTAAATGGAATACTATTAGAAGTATATAACGAAGCCCTGATGGAGGCAAAATTACCAAACACATGGAAAGAAGCGTATATTTCTCTAATACCGAAAGAGGGGGCAGATGCCACCTTAATAAAAAATTATAGACCGATTTCTTTGTTGAACACCGATTACAAAATTTTTATGAGTATAATTGCTAATAGGTTGAAAAAAATATTACATAGCAAAATACATCAGGACCAAAATGGTTTTTTACCCACAAGACAAATAAAAAATAATTTAAGGATGGTAATGGATGTTTTAGAATATTACGAGATGCATCCAGAGAGACAGGTGGCCCTGATCTTTCTGGATGCACAAAAAGCGTTTGACCAAGTAAACTGGCAATTTATGAAACAACAAATTAAAAATATGAATTTTGGTGAGAAATTTACAAAAATGATAACATCAATATACCAGGACCAAAAAGCATGTATTTTGGTAAACGGGGACCCAACGAATTTTTTTGGAATAAATAAAGGAGTAAGGCAGGGATGCCCACTATCGCCCCTACTTTTTATCTTAACGTTGGAAAATTTATTAATTAGAATTAGGGCAAATAAAGAAATACAAGGATTAAAGATTAAGAGAGAAGATTACAAGGTCCAAGCCTTTGCGGACGATCTTGTATTCTTCATCGAAGATCCAATAGAAACAACCCCCAAATTAATAAAAGAAATTGAAACTTTTGGAAAAGTAGCAGGCCTAAAAATCAACAAAGAAAAAATGAATATGATAATAAAAAATATGACAACAAAACAAGTAGAGAAATTAGTAAAAGATTCAGGATTACAGGCAGTCAAAAAAGTCAAATA
>WNWU01006811.1:788-13977 GCA_012654045.1 Ptyas mucosa | reverse complement strand
AAGGCCCTCCCCCTGGGTGTCGCCAGCCGGCATAGCTTGGCCGATGGCACCCTGAGGAGACCCTCTCTGGTGAGTGAACTGGCCAGTGGGAGGCTATTGGTGGCAGAAGTCGGTCTCGAAGGCATCTGGGTCCTATGCCATGGAGCACTTTAAAGGTGGTGACCAACACCTTGAATTGCACCTGGAAGACCACTGGGAGCCAGTGCAGCTCACGCAGGAGGGTTGTCACGTGGGCACAACAGGTTGCGCCCATAACCACCCACGCGGCCGCATTCTGGACCAGTTGGAGCCTCTGAGTGCTCTTCAAGGGGAGTCCCATGTAGAGAGCATTACAGTAGTTCAGCTGGGAGGTGACAAGGGCATGAGTGACCGTGCGCAAGGCGTCCCGATCCAGAAAGGGCTGCAACTGGCGAATCAGGCGGACCAGATAAAAGCCCCCCCTGGCCACGGCCATCATATGCTCTTCTAAAGACAGCCGTGCGTCCAGGAGGACACCCAGATTGCGAGCCCTCTCTGTGGGGGGCAAAGATTCACCCCCAATAGTCAGCGATGGCACCAGCTGACTATATCAGGACGCCGGAAGCCACAGCCACTCAGTCTTGGAAGGGTTGAGTCTGAGCCTGTTTCTCCCCATCCAGACCCGCACGGCCTTCAGGCAGCGAGACATCACATCAAGGGCATCATTGGGGTGGTCTGGGGTGGAAATGTACAGCTGGGTGTCATCAGCGTACAGATGAAATTTCACCCCCAAACCACGGATGATCTCACCCAGCGGCTTCACATAAATGTTGAACAGAAGGGGCGAGAGGACCGACCCTTGTGGCACTCCCCATGCGAGGCGCCTCGAGGTCGACCTCTGCCCCCCTGCCAACACAAACTGCGAGCGGTCGGAGAGGAAAGAGGAGAACCACCGTAAAACGGTGCCCCCTATTCCTAACCCCCTCAACCGCTGCAGCATGATACCATGGTCGATAGTATCAAAAGCCGCTGAGAGATCTAATAGGACTAGGACAGAGGAACAACCCTTGTCCCGAACCCTCCAGAGATCATCCACCAACGCAACCAATGCCGTTTCAGTGCTGTACTCCTGCCTGAAGCCTGACTGGTACGGGTCCAAATAGATAGCTTCATCCAGGTGCCGGGGAAGCTGTCGTGCCACCACGCTCTCGACAACCTTCGCCATAAAACGAAGGTTGGAGACCGGACGGTAGTTAGCTAATTCAGCCGGGTCCAGGGAAGGCTTCTTGAGGAGAGGCCTCACTACCGCCTCTTTCAAGGCGGCAGGGAAGGCACCCTCACTCAGAGAAGCGCTTGTAGTTCCCTGGAGCCAGCCTCGTGTAACCTCCCGGGAGGCCAGTACCAACCAGGAGGGACACGGGTCCAACAAACACGTGGCGGCACTAATCTTACTCAGAACCCTGTCCACATCCTCGGGAGCCACAGGATCAAACTCCTCCCAGATAATATTCTCAAGACCTCCCCTCATCTCCTCCTGTGGACTCATCCAGTCGGAGTCCAAGCCATCCCAAATCCGAGCGACTTTATCATGCAGAAATTGCACAAAATCCTTAGCACAACCCTGCAAGGGGTCTTCCCGCACTCCCCCCCCGAAGAAGGGAGTGGGTCACCCTGAAGAGAGCAGCTGGGCGGTTCTCTGCAGATGTGATAAGAGCGGAAAAATGGTTAGATTTCGCCGCTTTTATCGCCACTAGGTCTTGATATAAGACCTCACCTGTGTCCGGTTGGAAATGGATTGACTAGTCCTCCAAATGCTCTCTACGCGTCTTTTCCGACACTTCATCTCTCTCAGCTCCTCAGAGAACCAAGGAGCCAATTGAGATCAGCATCGGGTCAGAGGCCGCAAAGGCACGACGCGATCCAAAGCTCCAGTGGCTGCACTCTCCCAGGCGGCCACCAGCTCTTCAGTCGAGTCATGTGCCAGAGTCTCAGGAAATGGCCCAAGCTCCGTCAGGAACCTTTCGGGGTCCATCAGGCGCCTGGGACGGAACCATCTGGTCGGTTCCGTCTCCCTGCAGTGGGGGAAAGCGGTAGGAAAGTCCAGGTGAAGGAGCGAATGATCTGTCCATGACAAGGGTTTAATATCTAGGTCCCCTCTACCAAGATCATTCAACCACTGACCAGAGACAAAAATCAAGTCCAGAGTGTGTCCCCCTATGTGAGTGGGGCCTTGAACTAACTGGGTCAGGGCCATAGCCGTCATGGAAGCCATGAACTCCCGAACCACCTCTGACGCCTCACCCGCAGATGGGAGGTTGAAATCCCCCATGACAATAAGTCTGGGGGTATCAACCGCCACCCCGGCAATGACATCGAGTAGTTCGGGCAGGGTCACTGCCACGTGGCAGGGAGCCAGGTACATAGTCAGCAAACCCATCTGCACCCCACGGCCCCACTTCACAAAAAGGGACTCACATCCGGCTATCTGAGGAACAGTGGTCTCCCTCGGACAAAGACTTTCCCTAATAATCACCGCCACTCCCCCACCCCTCCCCTGGGCCCTTGGCTGATGAAATGCACGGAAACCTGGTGGGCACATTTCAACGAGGGGGACCCCCCCTCTTGGCCCTATTTATTTATTTATTTATTTATTTATTTATTTATTTATTGTATTTCTATGCCACCCAACTCTCCGAGGACTCTGGGTGGCTTACAACAAAGACAGTATGAACAATATACAATAAGAGACGTTAAAAACCCATACACACCACTCATGGCCGGATCTCACAAGATCGTAGTGGTGAGATCAAGAGCCCCAAGCCTGCCGGAAAAGCCAGGTTTTTACCATTTTCCGGAAGGCCAGTAGGGTGGGAGCGGTCCTGGCCTCAGGAGGTATCTGATTCCAGAGAGCCAGGGGAGCCACAGAGAAGGCCCTCCCCCGCGGACGCGCCAGGTGACATTGTTTAGCTGATGGGACCCGGAGGAGGCCAACTCTGTGGGATCTTACCGGTCGTTGGGAGCTATGCGGTAGAAGACGGTCTCGAAGATAGCCTGGCCCTAAGCCATATGGGGCTTTAAAGGTAATAACCAACACCTTGAATTGCGACAGGAGACCAATAGGAAGCCAGTGCAGCTCATGGAGGATTGGTGTAATGTGGGAGTACCTAGGTGCACCCACGACCGCTCGAGCGGCTGTATTCTGGACCAACTGTAGTCTCTGAACACTTTTCAGGGGTAGCCCCATGTAGAGCGCGTTGCAGTAATCCAACCGTGAGGTGACAAGGGCATGAGTGACTGTGAGAAGAGCCTCCCAATCCAGGTAGGGTCGCAATTGGTGTACAAGGTGAACCTGTACAAAGGTCCTCTTAGCCACAGCTGCCAGGTGTTGCTCTAATCTCAGCTGTGGGTCAAGGAGGACACCCAAACAGAGCCTGGTGGTGCAGCAGACTAAAGCACTGTTATTAACATCAGCTGCCTGCAATTACTGCAAGTTCAAATCTCACCAGGCTCAAGGTTGACTCAGCCTTCCATCCTTTCTAAGGTAGGTAAAATGAGGACCCAGATTGTGAGTACTTTGTATAAATATACACCTCATTTATTAACTGCATGAACACCGCCAGGGCCCCCTGCAGTCCGAAAGGCATCACTTTGAATTGGAAACTCCCTAGGGGGCAGTTGAATGCTGTTTTCCATTCATCTCCCTCCCTGATGCATACTCGGTAGTATGCTTCTCTGAGGTCTAATTTGGTAAAAACTTTTCCCTTGGCTAGGTGAGATAGCATGTCCTTCATGAGAGGAAGGGGGGTATAGGTTGTGTACATACATGCAGTTTATTCCTCTAAAATCCACACACAATCACATAGTTCCTTCTTTTTTTTCCTTGAAGAGGACTGGGGCTGCGACCCGTGGCTTGGCTGGCTCGATGAACCCCCTTGCTAGGTTTTTGTCTATGTATTTGCACATTTCTTGCATTTTCCGGGGCATCATGGCATACAGTTTGGGTTTAGGTAGTTTTGCCCCGGGGAAGATTTTGATGGCGCAGTCTGTCTCACGGTGGGGAGGTAGGATGTCGCACTTGGCCTCACTGAATACTTCCACAAGGTCCTGATATTCTCTCAGGATCTGTTTGGCCTCTGGGGTTTTGTTGGAGGTGGCTGCCAGTTGTTCTGGTGGGCCCTTTGGGAGGGTTCCCTGCGTGGGCAGTGCTTCTATTTGCTGGTGTGGACGGGGTTGGGGTCCCCTTGCTATCCTCAGCTTTCAGCTGCCCCCTTGCCACCAGATGATCGGGCCCCACTTGTCTAGCCAGGAGAGTCCCAGTATGACTGCATCTGTCTTTTTGGGGGCTATTATGAATCGAATTACTTCCCAGTGATTCGCTAGCTCTAGCTTCACTGGTTTGGTCAGGTGGGTGGCATGGGGTCCCCCCAATAGGGACCCATCAACCTGTTCGAACCTGATCAGGTGGGCCAGCCTTTTCACTCTAATCCCCAGTTTCGGGACCGTGGTTAGGTTGATCAAGCATCTGGTCCAGCCTGAGTCTATTAGGGCTTGAAAAGTCCCCAGGGTTCCTGTTTTTGGGGCTGTGAGGTGTACTGGGAAAATGAAAGGGTGGACCGGTTCACTCACCATTGGGTCGTTTTCGCCCTTGTCCTCGCTGTCGTAGGAATCCGGTGACTGGTCATCATTGCCTGGGGTTCCCCCCCGCACCTTCGGCTGGGTGGGGCGGGACCTCTGCAGCCTGGAGGGCTTTTCGGGACATGTCGGTGGCATGCTTGGAGCCTCGTTCTGATCATGCCCTGGGTGGTGGCTCTGGCTTTGGTTTCGGGGCTGGGGTCGCACATGCTGATGCCATGTGGCCTATTCCCCTGCGTCTGTGGCATTTCAGCGGACTTCGTGGGAGGGTTGGTTTTGGGGCCAGCTGTGGTGCTGTGGCTCCCTGTCGTCTGGATGGTCTCTGGTCTGGTTGAACTCTCTCTTTGGTGTCCAGTTGCTTTCTCATGTCATTGGCATGCAATCCGCTGCCAACTTTTATGGTTACTCGGAACCACTCAGAGAGTCAGTTCGGGATGTCCCTATAGGCGGTTACCTGGGCAATTTGCTTGTCCAGGCTTCTTCTGAAAAAATGAACTAAAAGCCGCTCCGGCAAATGGGGTAGTTTCCCCATGACTCTTCTAAACTCACGGATGTGTTCCTTAATGGGTCGGCCCCTCTGTTTTAGGTTTCTGAGCTCCTCTTCCGCGTATGGATCCTCCTCCACCTCCTCAAATCTGGCCTCTAGTTGTCGTAGGAAGTTGTCTATGTTTTGCAGTTGGGGGGCTCTCCTCTTGTGTAGGGCTGCTAGCCATTCCCTTGCTTCTCCCTCTAGCCCCTCGGCAATGGTATTCACCATGACTCTGTGGGATGGGTAGAGGTGTCCATAGCGCTCTAGGTGGATCTCAGCTGAGTCAAGGAATAGAGCTAGCTGATCTGAGTCCCCATCAAATTTCCCCCTGAAGCGGGGCGGTTTGTTCAGCACTGCTCCTCCCTCTTCCTGTCGGCCCCTGTAAGCCTGTGCTTGATGTGGCTGGCCGTCTTCCTCGGCTCTAGTTTGGAGAGGGGGGGCTGTCAGCCCTGGGCGGCTTGCCTGCTGCATGGAGGAGGCACTGGCTGTAGCCTCAGGCTCCTTCTCCTTCTGGTGGGTGGAGAAGGGGGACTGCATTCCCATCTGCGTCTCCTCACTTCAAAGGGCTAAGCTGCAACTTCCCTCTCTTTTGGGTGGCATGACAGTCCCTCATCACGAAGGGTGTCCCAGTCAAATTCCTCCCTCAGCTGCTCCATGGATCTCCCCAGGGGTTCTGTCAGGGGCTTTGGGAGCCTGGCCTGTGCCCAGTCCCACATCCAATCCACTCTTCCCAGCTCGCTCATGGGCCTTCCCCCCTTCTGGGCATTAGGGTGGTGGAACTCGACCTCAGCTGCTTTAGGGATTCTTTTCCACCAATACTCATCCCTTTTTGCTTTGATCGCTGGTGTGGGCATCTCAGCTTTGATGGTCAGGGAGGGCTGCACTCCGGTTGCGATTAGGCTGCTGGGTCCTGGAAGGCCCTGGTTGGAGGCAAGCTCATCCACTCTCTGAGTCGCCTGGAGTCCACCCTCTGCCATGGTCGCCTGAGTTTCTCTCCACGCACCCCAGATGTCGGGGAGCGACTGGAGAGCCCAGGACCCAGTAATCCCAGTAAATTTGATTAGTTTTGAGAGAGCTGGCTTACTGTCAGGGTTCCAATGGATGCCCTAATTAAATCATGAGCCTCGAGCCAAGCTTCAAAAAAAAATCCAGTTATTTATTAGGAGCTTCATGTTGGCATGTTCCCAAGTGAAGCCAGCTCTGACCCTACGTAATTTATGCTCCAATTATGACCCTGTTTCCCCCATCCCCTCAGGGTGTGTCATCAATCACATTCGCCAATGGAGCAATTTCGTGGGTTGTAGAGGTCACTCCTCTCCGGCTGCTGTAGGTAACCCTGGGATACAGCCTTGAGAGATATAAGCATGGAATGTGCATCTGTCTTTGGCTGCCGTGCCATTTCGCTGGTTTCCCATCCCCCCTGACCTATGGCAACTCGAGAGCAGGCCAGGAATGCTTTACGAGTTGACAGTAGCACTTTTACTGCATCATCTTTTAAGATTTTGAATAGCTGAGCTGGAATACTATCACCTCCACTAGCTGTGTTATTGCTCAGACTTCCTAAGGCCCATTTGACTTCACATTCTAGGATGTCTGGCTCTAGGACAGTGACCACCCCATCGTGGTTATCAGGGACGTTAAGCTCGTTCTTGTATAGTTCTTCTGTGTAATTTTGCCACCTCTTCTTAATCTCTTCTGCCTCTGTTTGGTCCCTGCCATTTTGGTCCTTTATCATGGCCATCTTTGCATGAAACGTTCCCTTCATATCTCCAATTTTCTTGAAGAGATCTCTGGTCCTCCCTATTCTATTGTTTTCTTCTATTTCTTTGCATTGTTCATTTAAGAAGGCATTCTTATCTCTTCTAGCTATTCTCTGGAACTCTGCATTCAGTTGGGTATATCTTTCCCTTTCTCCTTTGCCTTTCGCTTCCCTTCTTTCCTCAGCTATTTGTAAAGCTTCCTCAGACAGCCATTTTGCTTTCTTGCATTTCTTTTTCTTTGGGATAGTTTTAGTTGCTACCTCTTGTACAATGTTGCGAACCTCTGTCCATTGTTATTCAGTCACTCTGTCTATCAGATCTAATTCCTTAAATCTATTTGTCATCTCTACTTTATATTCACCAGGGATATGATTTAGTTCATACCTGAGTGGCCTAGTGCTTTTCCCTACTTTCTTCAATTTAAGCCTAAATTTTGCCACAAGAAGCTCATGATCTGAGCCACAGTCAGCTCCTGGTCTTGTTTTTACTGACTGTATAGAGCTTCTCCATCTTTGGCTGCAGAGCACATAGTCAATCTGATTTCTCTGTTGACTGTCTGGTGATGTCTATGTGTAGAGTTGTCTCTTGGGTTGTTGGAAACGAGTGTTTGCTATGACCATCGTATTCTCTTGACAAAATTCTACCAGCCTATGCCCTGCTTCATTTTGTACTCCAAGGCCAAACTTGCCTGTTATTCCGGTTATCTTTTGACGTCATACTTTAACATTCCAATCCCCCATGATGATAAGGACATCATTTTTTGGTGTTAATTCTAGAATGTGTTGTAGGTCTTCATAGAACCGGTCAGCATCATCCTCTTCAGTGGTTGGGGCATAGACTTGGACTACTGTGATGTTGAATGGTTTGCCTTGGATTCGAACCGAGATCATTCTGTCATTTTGGGGATTGTATCCCAGTACTGCTTTTCCTACTCTTTTATTGACTATGAAGGCTACTCCATTTCTTGTGAGGGATTCTTGCCCGCAGTAGTATGTTCAATCTTGTCATCTCTTGTTTGACCATGTCCAGCTTGCCTTGATTCATGGAACTTACATTCCAGGTTCCTATGGAGTATAGATCTTTACAGCATTGGACTTCCCTTTCACCACCAGATACATTCACAGCTGAGTGTCCTTTCAGCTTTGACCCAGTTGCTTCATTCTTTCTGGTGCTACTAGTACTAGCCCTCTGCTCTTCCCCAGTAGCATATTGGACGCCTTCTGACCTGAGGGGCTCATCTTTCAGCATCATATCATTTTGCCTTTTGGTACTGTCCATGGGGTTTTCATGGCAAAGATACTGGAGTGGGTTGCCATTTTCTTCTCCAGTGGATCACGTTTTGTCAGAGCTCTCTGCCCCTTCACCATGACAAGGCAGTAATCCATGAAGGAGAGCATTTCATTATATACCTTAAAACCGCAAAGCTCATGACTTTCAGAATTCTGCCAACTTGTCATAGCAACAGGGGCAATTTTCCATTCCTTTAACTTCAATGTTACAACATGGTTATTTTTATTATCATTATTTTTTAATTAAAATAAATAGAAACAGCAACACGTTCAAAATTCAAATAGACAATGTGTTGTCTGGTCACAATTCTTTTGAGTAATATTCATCATAGTAATAATAATAGTATTCTCTAATAGTAATCTCATAATAACAGTGTTTTTCCCTCATAATATTAATACATATTAATTGTTAATACTAATCAAAATTAATCAAAATTAATAAGTTACAGTAATCAACCCTAATAATAAAATTATTCTTTCTCTTGTAATTATAGTTCTAACTCCTGTTTCTCTTATCTAACCATCGATAAAACAGATCCCATACCTCAAAATATTCAGTGTCTTCCTTTTCTTTAATTTCTTTTTTTGGGGGGGGAATTTCTTTCATTGTCATCACCTCTTGTCCATCCACTTCTAGCTTTTTTTTGTAAGTTGCTTGCAGTACTTCATTGCGCACATATCTTGTAGTAAAATATATTACTATATCTCTTGGTAACTTTCTCTGTCTTGCCACCCAGGAGTTAACTCTAAAAATTTTATCCATTTGCCACATCACTTCACCTTTTGGCATTCCCAGCACTTGTGCTATTGCTTCTCCCAGCTTCTCTTTCAAATTTTCTTTTTTATCTTCTTTCACCCCTCTAATTCTCACTGCAAACTCCATTTCTCTATATTGCATAAGTAACAAATCCATCTCAGATCTCTCCATTTTTTGCTGAGCTGTGTCCACCTTGTTGCTCAAAGCTTCAGTAGTTTCTTTAACTTCTTCTATTTTGGAATCCAAATTTTCAGCTTGGGCAGCAAGTCCTTGAAATGCATAAAGTATATCTTCTCTAATGTCCACATTACGTGCTGCCAATTCCTCTGTAACTGTTTGGATTTTAGTATCAATCACAGCAGTGAGATCTTCTGCAACATTTTGAATTCTGGCTGTAAGTTTATTTTCTGTATCACTCAATGCTCCTTGAATAACCTGTTGTATCATTTCAATTGTTAAAGTCTGAGTCTCTTGTACTTTAGGAGTATGAGCAGGAGAGCTTCCAGCACTGGATGAGCCTTTTGCTGGGACTGTTTTTACTGGGGGAGGTTTTGTAGCCATTTTGAAGAGAGTTTATCTTTTCCCTCCTCCTTCTTTTGTTTACTTTCTTTCCTTCTTCCTGTACTCTTAAAGTTTCTTTTTAAATTAAAAAGCAGCCAAATAGTCCAAATTCTTAAAAGCCAACAAACAGTTCTTTAAAGAAAATGAAAAAGAAAATCCTCCTTCTAGCAAATCTTTAACAAAAGAAAAGTTTCTTTGAGGCTATGCCAGTAATCAGTTCACTTTCACTTTCCCAGCCACTCAAGCCTCAATCGCCATTTTTCCCTCCTTTTTACTTTGTAACTTCTGAAGGAGGCAATCCACACAAATAAGGAAGTTAAGCAAAACACTTGCTATTAAAGTCCTCCTGGCTGATCCCGTCTGCTTTTTGTTGTTGATTTAGATTTAATTGTTTCAAAAAAAAATCCAGCAGATGCGGTCACGGCTTGTAAGTCTGCCGAGGCAGAGACGTTCCCGGTCTGGAGCACTTGGCTGGCTTCTGGGGAACTCAGCCTTTCACCCCCACAGAAATCCTTCTGGGGGGCTTTGGAGAGCTCTACCCCCACCAGCCGGCTCTTCGCTTCTCCCTTTTGCCCTGGGAGAAGTTTTCAAACCTCCCGGCTGCGTTGGACTGCAGCACGGGGGTTTTAACAGAACCGCGGAGCGGGCGCGCTAATTAAGGCGCCATCCAGGCTCGCGGAGCTGCCGGAAGATGTTAAGAGCAAGAAGAGATTATTCTTTTTTGGTGGAGGAGTTAAAGAATCGTCAGCTACAATACAGGTGGGATGTTCCAGTCGGCTTGGTGGTGAATTTTTCTGGAGAAAGATACAGGTTGAATACAATTGATAAAGCAAGGAATTTTTACACAAATGTTTTAAAGGCTGGAAGGCCAAAATCTCCTGAAACTAAAGTAAAAGAAACAGCTGAGAAGTTACCACAAGAAGAATTGTTACGCATCGCACAGGGGGGAATCTCAATTTCAACAAGCCAAGAAGACATCCTTAAAGTTTTGGCGGAAGCAGAACCCAGAGAACAAAGAATGACTAGAGCGGCTACAGCAAAATGTAAAGAGGAGTTAAAAACTCAACAACTGCAACTACCAAGTTCTGAAATTGCCAAAACAGAAGTGGTGGGAGGAGCCAGACCGAAAAGTCGGTTAGAGTTGGAAAACCAGCAAATGCTCCTGAGGCTTCAAAAGTTCAAGCATGGGAACTAGATTCCTGACTTGGAATGTTAATGGTTTGAATTCTCCGCAGAAAAGAAGGAAGATATTTACGTATCTTAAACAATTTAAGAATGACATTATATGTTTGCAGGAAACTCATATTAGAATACAGGATCAAAAATACTTAATAAATTCAAAATTGGGCGCGCATTATGTTGCAGCATCATCGGAAAAAAAAATGGCATAGTTATCTACCTGAAGAAAGACTTAATTTCTAAATTAAATGAATCAGATGAAAGAGGTAGATATTTGGCAATTGAAGTTTTGATTGAAGGTCAGAAAACTTTAATATTGGGGGTTTACGCACCCAATCAACAACAGGAAATTTTTTATAGTTTTTTACATGCTAAAATGACCAATTGGAAATATAAAACATGTATTATGCTTGGAGACTGGAATGGAGTAATCGATGTTAAAAAAGACAAGTTAGGATCGAATCAAAGTGTTGCCTCAAGAGCTAAACTGCCAAGATCTTTTTTTGATTTGATGGAGGAATGGGAGTTGAAAGATATTTGGCGAGATAGGAACCCAACAGATAAAGATTTTACCTTCTTCTCAGACAGACATCAATCCTTTTCAAGGATAGATTTTATATTAATATCTAATGATCTTTTCCCTAGGGTGAAGACAACAAAGATTTTTCCAAGAACGTTGACTGACCATAGCCCTGTATGGGTAGAAATAGATTATTGTAAGGGACCAAAGAGGTCCTGGAGAGTAAATGAAAACCTATTTAGATATGGGGAAAATATTAAGGAATGTAAGAAGTATTTGAAAGAATATTTTATTATGAATATGCAAAAGGGTACCTCAATGGAAATGGTATAGGATGCTAGTAAGGCTTATATGCGGGGTGTCTTAATTTACATGAATAATAAATTCAGAAGAAAGCAAGGGGAAAAAAGAAGGGTGCTGGAAGAGCAAATTAAGGAAAATGAACAACTTTTGATAAAAAACCCAAGGGATAATAAAGTTAAAGAGGTTATTAACTTGCTGAAAGAACAATTTAAAATGTTGATTGCAGATCAAACAGCAACTAATTTACAGTATGCTAAACATAATATATTTTGTAATGCCAGTAAGCCTGGAAGATGGATGGCTTATATGCTTAGAAAGAAACAAAGTCAAAGAACAATAGAAAAAATTAAATATAAAGGAAAGGAAGTCTTTCAGCAAGAATTAATTAAGAAGTCGTTTACAGAATATTATTCAGAATTATATAAGGCAGATAAGATTCAGGATATGAATATAGATGGATTTCTTAAGAAACAAAATATTAAGCCAGTTTCACAAGAACAAAGGGATATGTTGACTCAATTAATTACTTTGGAGGAAATTATGTCTGCAATTAAAGATTTAAAGATGGGCAAGGCTCCAGGAACTGATGGCCTGACGGCGGTCTATTATAAAAATCTATATGAAGAGATGGCTGAACCAATGAAAGAATTATTTAATACTATACAACAGGGAGGAAAGGTTCCTCCCTCCTGGAAAGCAGCCTTTATATCTTTAATACCAAAGGAAGGTCAGGACCATACAGATCCAAAAAATTATAGGCCTATCTCATTGTTAAATACGGATTATAAGATATTTACTAAGGTGTTGGCAAATAGATTAATGAAAGTATTGCAACAAATAATACATTATGATCAAACGGGTTTTATAGCAGGCAGACAAATGAAAAACAATGTAAGACATATTGTTAATGTATTGGAATATTTAGAAAGGAACAACCAGGTCCCTGCAGGTATAATTTTTTTAGATGCTGAAAAAGCATTTGATCGTCTTAATTGGAAGTTTTTACTAAATTTAATTGAAAGAATGAAGTTTGGTGATACTTTTATACAATCAATAAAGGCTATATATCAGAAACAAACAGCACAAATAATAGTTAATGGAGGCTTAACTGATAATTTTTTAATAGAAAAAGGTACACAGCAAGGATGCCCCTTGTCTCCATTATTATTTATTTTATCACTGGAAATTTTGTTGAACAATATAAGAATATAAACTGCGTGCTTTTGCGGATGACCTGGTTGTTACCTTAACTCAACCATTACAATCTGTTAGAATATTAATGGATATAATTAAAGAGTATGGATTAATATCTGGCTTTAAAATAAATGCAGCCAAAACAAAGATAATAGCTAAAAATATGACTGTTAAACAAAAACAAGAGATGGAGAAGCAAACAGGATTTGAAGTAGTTAAAAAGGTCAAGTATTTAGGAATAAATATCCTGACAACCAATTCGAAACTATATCACTATAATTATGAATTATTGTGGCAAAAGATACAATTAGAGATTCAGAATTGGCGTAAGTTACAATTGTCACTGTTAGGAAGAATAGCTGCCATAAAAATGAATCTCTTACCAAGGTTTTTGTTCCTTTTTCAAACAATACCAATACTTAAAACTGATAAAATACTGAAAGAATGGCAAAAAGGTATAAATACGTTTGTTTGGGTAGGGGAAAAACCTCGAGTTAAACAGAAAAT
>WNWU01006793.1:896-13648 GCA_012654045.1 Ptyas mucosa | reverse complement strand
CGGGAACGACTAGCACATATATGCAAGGGGAACCTTTACCTTTACCTAACCACTTCTATAGAAATAAAATGTTTTTTCTTTTAACTCAGATTTACCTGAAAGTCAATTCAGGAAAGGGGTCCTACAGCTTAGCCAATGAACTGAATTTTGTCTGTCTAGTTAAGCTGGCAACTTGTTTTAGCTGGGTGCTGCTGGAGGATAGGAGCATTGTGATAAACCACCTCTGAATGAAATGCCAGTTCTGGGTCAGTGGAGCCTGGAATGAACTTGGTTGCTGAAAAATTTATATTGAATTTAGAACATTATTTTAGCTACTGACAAATGGAATCGGTATTGCATAAGGAATGAAGGGCATTTTAATAATAATAATAATAAAAAAACAAAATCGAAAAAGGAAAAACCTGGATTTTACTATTTTAGTATAAGCAATTTCTGTATGCATTTCTGGCATGGTGAATGATCTAATATTGGAATGTATCTGCTAGTAAATGAAGGAGATATATATATATATATATATATATATATATATATATATATATATATAATACCGAAGTAATTTTCTTTTTTCTTAAAGCTCAAGTTGTAAGACTTGATTTTAATATAGAGTTTGTTTACATTGTGTATTGTATGTATGTATGTATGTATGTCTTTGTTTGTTTAATAAAAAATATTTTAAAAAATAAAATAAAAATAAAATGTCATCAAGGTGGAACCTCCTTGCCAAATCACATTTTTTGGAAACTTCATTTTGAGATTATATTGTTTAAATAACTTTAGGAAAAGGTGATAGGAAAAAACTGAGAAATGTTATTTAACATGCAAGGATATAGACGAGTGATAGCTAACCTTTTCTGGACCGAGAACCCAAAGTGCACCCACACACACGCGATTGCGCCCGAATCCCCAAAATGCAATGCGTGTGCAGCCCCCTGCATGCGCCCCACTCCCACGGATGCGTAATCCTGACACACACATACCAAACCTCGTGCATGCATGTGCAGCCCTCCACATGCACCCCACCCTCCTGCGTATGCACAGCAGAGAGACCCAAAGACCAGCTGGCTGGCAGGAGGTGCACACACATGCACAGAGGAGGTGAACTGGGGCAACTGCTCATGTGCTATCAGAGAGGGCACTGCATGCCACCTCTGTCACGCATGCCATAGGTTCGCCTTCACAGATATAGACACTTCTTTTAATATGTTTTCCATATGTATTTTACTCACAACAAACAATCCCACTTTTTCTTTTCATTAGTTAATTACAGGACAAATTCAGAAATGTGCAAATTTCAATTGATAACGAAGTTTCAGCTTTGAGCTTCCCGTGATGATGGCTCTTATTGTGGGCATAGGCTAGTATGTCATATGAAGAGGACTTCACTGTATCATTTAAGATGCTAATACTGTAAAGGAACTTGTTTAACAAGTCATATTATGCACAAACTGCTGCAACCTGAATAGAAAATACTTTTGATTTGATAGAGGAAAACACAGTTTTTCCCCTGAGACCACTTGCTGCACATCTGGCTCCAAATATGGGATAATAACTACCCAAGTATGTATAGTAAATGTATTTTCCACATGGACATTGGCTGCTAGAACTATGTTATAATGAGCAATAACTACACTCATATCTCTGGATGATTTAGTGCAGTTCCTCCTAGTAATGACTGATAAGGGCATAGATATTGGAGATTAGCACAGAACTAACAGATGTTCTGAAAAATCAAACTACCTGCTCTTCAGTTATCTGTAAAATACTTTTATTAGCAATAAGTAGTTGAGGTCGAACCAGAAGTAAGACTGGGGAAAGGCAGAAAATTTTGCTGAAGCATCACTTTGATTTTGGAATAGGGTGAAATATGTCTTTTGGTAAGGAAATAGTTGTTCCAATGAATTGTTTTATTTGATCATACATAACAAAGATCATAATAAAAAGTGTCTATTCTGAATCAACAAGTGCAATTATTTTTTTAAATGGTAATGTACGGAGTATCACTCCTTTCCTGCAACTTCATATATAACCTTAGTTGCTGGTTGAGAAAAAGAAAAAAAAATGTCTACACAATTTAAACGACAATACTTACTATTATAATTTTCTTTTGCCTTTGAAATTGCATTCTATAATTTTTGAAAGTTAGCTAGATCATAGATGAATACATACTTATAACTGAAAAGTTAGCACGGAATGCCTTTTCATTTTGTCCCATTCCAATCCATAAATAATAAAGGAGGGTACTGTCTGTTTAGTTGTTTTGTTTTAAGAGGATATGAAATTGTAATTATTGACAATGACAAACATTGGCAAGGTTCCTAGCTGGCAATTTAGATCACACATTATATGTATACCTGATTTTCTTCTACAAATTCAGAGACTTCCAGGTAAGAAATAATGAACTCAAGATAACTGTACCAAAAGAGACCACCCACAAGTGCCTTAGATAGTTGCTTCTCATAAAACAAGACAGCAGTCCCTGGTAGATTAAGACCTCTGGGAGATGAGGGAGTAGCTATTTTGCTCAAACCATGGTTGGTGCCTTTAAAAAGCACTGGGTTCTCAAATTATTTTCTAATTCTAATTCTATTTCTGATTATTTGTGGAAATTGCTTGCGAACTGTTTTTCATTTATTAGCAAATTCTAGATTGACAACCCTAACCCTTAGAAAAGAGGTTACAAATAAAAGTTTAAGGATTTAGAAGTGTTGTTGTTGTTTAGTAAATAGCAAAGAAGTGATTCAGCCTTTGGTTTTAGTAAGTTACCAACTGACTAGGGGCCCAGATACATTCAAAATAGGATTTTTGAATTAATTATAAGAATCATTCCTGTGGGAAAATACTTGTGTTTGAATTCTTTTTTTTTAAAATGATAGTGGGACTTTGAAGATTAGACGCTAGAAGAAGTTAGGAGGAACTAAAGATTATAATTAAAGGAGAAGAACACTTAAATTTGACTTACAAATATATAATAAAGCAAAATATTTTAATATTTGACATATAAAGATTATTTTTGAAGAATGGTTCCAAAAGTTAATTTTAAGAATGTCTGCTTCTAAAGACAGACTTTATGAGAGGAACAAGTTTTACCTGACAACATTAAGACTGATCTGAAAGGAGGTTTAAAAATAAAGACCACAAGAATGATACAGAAGAAGATGTTCAGTGGACATACAAAAGAAACTGGCCTGAAAGAAATGAAAAGAAATCAAATTCTAGGAGGTTATTTGAATGGACCAAAAATCACGATTGTTAAAAGTAAACGGAAAGATTTTAAAGTTGGTTTATTTGATCAAGGTTAAAGTACCATATATACTCGAGTATAAGCCGACCCGAATATAAGCCGAGGCACCTAATTTTACCACAAAAAACTGGGAAAACTTATTGACTCGAGTATAAGCCTAGGGTGGAAAATGCAGCAGCTACTGGTAAATTTCAAAATAAAAATAGATACCAATAAAATTACATTAATTGAGGCATCAGTAGGTTAAATGTCTTTGATTTCAAAGAAAAATAGTAAACTAGCTCTGTAAGTGGAAAAGAGGATCAACAAAAACAATATGGTATCAACAATAACTTTAAAAGTACTGTATATGAGTTGGGTAGCTATATAAATTTGTTTAATAAATACAATAGGAAAGGTCTTTGGGGATTTCAGAATTTACATGGCACTAATTGGATTAATGGACCCTCCCCATGCCCCATTTTACCTTTACCTAGCCTCCCTGCAGCCAAAACGGTTGCAGGGGAAAAAGGCATTTTTCCTCACTCGAGTATAAGCCGAGGGGGACTTTTTTCAGCATAAAAAATGTGCTGAAAAACTCGGCTTATATAAAATGTGCTTAAAACTCAGTAGATATGTTGTTAACCCAAAATAGATTTTGCTGATATTAGAACTGAAATGATGAGGCTTTAAAAAGTAGGATATTATAAGAAGAGATATTTGTTACATTTTAAAAGGAGATAAGTTACTAAAATTGTTTATATTTGTTGTAATGAAGGGAAAATCATTTCTTTATACCTATTTTCTTTACTACATTCTTATTTTTTCTATTTTTTATCTACTATGTTTCTTTTATTAGTTTGCATTAGTTTTTATTGTTGCAACTGAAATTTTTAATTAAAATTACTGTTAAAATAGTAATAAATTCAGGCTGGTAAATCCTCTTATTTTATTTCTACAACATACTCATGTAAAATGAGTTGTGTTGAGAGAATGATCCCAGTCTAAATCCAATATAATTGCTAGCCCTCATTGGTTCTTCAGAAGACAGTTGTATTGGGGAATGAATTATTTGGGAAATCAAAAATGATACTACTAGGACAAAATATCTGTAAATTATGAATGGAACAAAAAAAATCAATGAGAATGATGAAAAACACTGAAAGTATATCCCTAAAATAATTTTGAGAAAATCTTAGGGCCTTTTTTAAAAAAAAGAATGACATGAAGTGGAAGGGGAAGATTTCCAAACCTTGAGTCTAAGAGACAAATAAGAAATATAATGAGTTTGGAATACACTTTGCTTTGGGTAAGTTTGAAAACAGAAGCTTTAAAACAACCATCATGGGTGGGTTGTATATTTTGTTATTCCATCAGCACCCAGCAAAACAAGCCAATTCTTTATAATCTGTCATAAATGGGACTTTATAAAATGTGGCCTAGTAATTTACAACTTCCCAACATTCTTACAATCCAGCTGAGTAGAGGAGGGGGTCTGCTTTGATGCTCATGAAAATGCATCATTTTCATTGCTTTCAGAATAGTTTAGAAACTTTTACAACAAGACCCTACAAATGAAATCTCTTGTTAGCCAAATTAACTATCAAGGTTGGCTGTGGACACCTCTCAGAAGGTGACAGCTTCTGGTTGTTGTTAGTCTATGGCAAATTGAGACACTGTAGTGTTTTTATCAGGTACTTGAATAAAGTCTCTTTTTTAAAGCAAAGAAAAAAATGCTGGAGCCCCACCGTCTCATTTTTAACAAGGACCAGCTGAGAAATGAATGCAAGCTGCACACAAACCATCTTATGTCTGCCAATTCATTTCCTGGCCCTGAAAATTGAAGTAGGGGGGGGAACCTCTCCAGTTTCCTCTTAACAGGCCAAACATGGCAAAGCACCAAGGGAATTCTGAATGGAATCAATTGCACTTGTTACTGAGTTTTCTTTATTCTTCTATTACCAAGGCCTGGATATTCAGCTGCAAACTATTACAATGAAGAGTTACTGACTAATGGTTTCCAGATTGCTCTATGAGGGGGCATTAATTGGAAGGGACAACTTAAGAGTTTAGGCCGTGTAAATGCATTTCTTATTCTGTCAGACTGAGAAATTTCGGCATGCAAGGGGCTGAAATACTCCAAACAGATAAAGACTTCATAGTAGCAATTTAAATAAACATGTTGGTAACAGGGGTTATGTTGACGGGATCAAGAATAATTAAAGTATCAGGCTGGGTTGCTGTTTTTTAATGACATAAAAATTTATAACAGTAATCTGAGGTTGGCTCTCCAGGAAGTGTGAAACTCAATTTACACTAGATCAAAACTTGATTTAGCATTTATCAGCCTGACTCAGGTCCTGCTGATCTATAGGTAAATCTGTCTCTCATTGTAGCTAACAGGAAATGATCCCAGGCCAGTTTTCGTACTGTACATTCTATGCTTAGGGCACCTTTCAAAAGCAATTCCTTTGACAGAATATAGGGACTTGATTGTCTGAGCAAATGCCACGTTGCTTGATTCACTCCACATTTTTCAGTTGTGAATCCTGTTCTCAAGCATTGCAGTTTAATAGTTTATTGAAAAGTAAATTACATGTTAGACAGTATCCATTCACATAAAATATCCAGTAACAAAGTATAGGTTGGAAAAGTTTTGGGGGGATTTGAACAAAATGGGGTATGAACAGCACACATAAACTTTATTTAAACCTTGTTCAAGTAAGAAATAAAAAATGTCTAGGATATCCTTACTTTTGTTAACAATAAGATCTGAAGCTGGGTTTCAAACCTAGCTAATCTTCCGATCTATAAAGCTCTGAACATTTTCTTTTTAGCATATCAACAAACTATATGCAGAAACTACCATATATCCAGTCTTTTATATTGATTGTGTAAAGCTTTAAATTAGAAAATACATAGATTTTGTATGGTGGGATTACCTTCGTACTTCCTACAAACTATTAATGCTCAGGTGTGCACTAAGGTGAACACAGAGCTAAAGTTTTTCCTTTGGTTTGTCGACTTGGATTAGGTATGGATCCATATATTAACATATACTGTATTATTTTTCTAGGGACAAGTAAAGTCAAACCACATGTTTGTCTAAAACTTAGTATGGGGCCCCTCATTTGAACTAGGACCGTGAATGCATAGAGGTGAGTCTAATCTTTGCCATCATCCTATGGCTGCAATCAAACATTTCAATTTCAAGGGGCTTCTTTTTCAGAAAGTGAAAAGAGACATCAAGAGTTCCAACACAGACATCCATCAGCACTCAATAATATAGCTTCAAATCCCAAGCTGTGTATTCAACTGAAAGCAATGAACTACAGACCAACACAGAGATTGGTAGTCACAAGCACTTTGATTGAGAGGACCCTCATTTGTTTCTTTTAGTTATTATGTTAAACAAATCATGTGGCTCTTTTCTTTACCCAGAGGAAAAAAGCAATAAGCCTCATTGCTTATGCAGCTGGAGGAAAAGGTTTATCCCTGCTCCATACAGTGATCTCAAAGATTACATGGACACACTCAGACATATATACCGGCAGCTGAACTTGAAATACAACTCTTTGCTATATGAAAAGGAATGTTGATGAGAGTTTTCAAGCTTTTTCGTTTTGTGTGTATGGGTAAATATATAGAAGTGTGTATAAAGGCTTTCCAAGAATTCACATCAGAGGTGGGTTTCAGCAGGTTCTAACCGGTTCTGAAAAACCAGTAGTGGAAATTTTGAGTATTTCGGAGAACTGGTAAATACCACCTATGACTGGCCCCGCCCCCATCTAGTCTCTGCCTCCCGAGTCCCAGCTGATCAGGAGGGAATGGAGATTTTACAGTAACCTTTCCCTGGAGTGGGGACGAAATGGGGATTTTACAGTATCCTTCCCATGCCATGTCCACCAAGCCATGCCCACCAAGTCATGCCATGCCCACCAAGCCACACCCACAGAACTGGTATTAAAAAAATTTGAAACCTACCACTGATTCACGTATCTATTTTGCTTTCCTCTGCTCCCAAAGTGGATAGGAAATTTGTATCCTTATTTTTCACTTGTTCACTTTGGGTATGATTTCAAAAGTTCTGAGAGATCTTCAGGGGCTGGATGTAAGTTATACAACCATAATATAAAATAAATATTTATATATGTAGTAATGACAGCTATGATATACAGAGAAATTTATGCATCTGATCAGGGTGCTTTAAGGCCCCTTATGATGACTCAGTAGTAATCCATAAGCAAAGAGTAAAAATATCCAACTGATTCTGTAAAAAGAGATTTGGTTTGTTTTTATTGGGGGAAGAATGTACATTCGCATGTTTGAATTTTACATTCAGTTTTCCTTGTATTAAGACAAATATATCCTATTCTTTAAGATTAATACATTCTTTCATTAATTGGGCCAACAGATGTGTCCCCAATTTGTTGATATGTAGTATCAACCTATTGAGAGAATGTATGAGATAAATAACAAGATAACAAGTTTTAAGGCTAGCATCCAAAATTTAAATCAGAATTTAAATTCTTAACCTAAGAAAGTTTCCCCCTTTGTGTACTATTCTGAACCATTCTTGTTGATTAAATACCTGCAGTAAACACCATTACTAACTCTCCACAGTAGTACTTTCTCAAGAAAATACCATTTTTTTAATTTTTAAAAAATATACATAAGTTTTTCCCCATTTTGCCAGATATACAGCCCTTTTTAAGTTCTCATTATTGTAATAAGGAGTAAGAGAATGGAATGGATGTGAAAGGGCTGAAGACAGGAAGTTCCCCATGCTAGAGAAAATGGCTTTGTAAATAGTACAAAGAAAACAAGGGATAGAAGGCAGAAACTTTAAAACCCAGGAAACAAGCAGCCATTAACTTATAGTGTAGCCTTTATTGTCATTGTATATCATATGTACAATGAACTTGAAAAGAAGACGCCCAGGTTTTAAGTAGAAAGAGCAAAGTTCCAGATATTGTTACACAATATTAGTTCTTTATATGTGCCGCTTTCTAATTCTTTACAATAAATCAACTCATCTAACCTTGTACTTGTTTGAGTAGATGGAACAGGGAGAGAATTTAATCACTATGTTAGGTATGAAGTCCTAGCAATGCATTCCTGTCCCAATCCTTTTATCCTAGGTCCGTGATGGCGAACCTATGGCACGCGTGCCACAGGTGGCACATGGAGCCATATTGGTGGGCACGCAAGCGTTGCCCTAGCTCAGTTCCAGCACACATGTATGTGCTGGCCAGCTGATTTTTGGGCCTTCTGGGCCCAATGGAAGTCAGCAAATGGGCTGTTTCTGGACCCCTGAGGGCCTCCGGAGAGGTAGGGATAGCTGTTTTTGCCCTTCCCAGGCTCCTAGAAAGCCTCTGGAGCCTTGGGAGGGGAAATTAACGGGCCTACCATGCCCACCGTGTTATCACATGCCAAAAACAGGGGGAGCATGGGGGGATCGCACACACATGCGTGGGGGGCAAGGCGCATAGAATTATGGATATGGGCACGCATACGCGCGACCACCCCGCACTCCCCCAGCTTTTGGCACGTGATGGCAAAAAGGTTAGCCATCACTGTCCTAGATCATTTCATACTGAAATCAAAGGTGGCTGTTTCACTTACTCTGGTTAGGTTCACTGCTAAGTTTTGAGGCCAAATAGAATTAGAATAGAATTCTTTATTGGCCAAGTGTGATTGGACACACAAGCAATTAATCTTTGGGGCATATGCTCTCAGTGTACATAAAGAAAAATAAAATACATTCGTCAAGAATCATAAGATACAACACTTAGTGATAGTCATAGGTTACTAATAAGCAATCAAATTGTATTAGGAAACAAAACAATATAAATTGTAAAGATATAAGCAACATGGTTATAGTCATAAGTGGGAAGAGATAGGTACTAGAAAGGATGAGAAGAATAATAGTAATACAGTCTTAGTAAACAATTTGACAGTGTTGTGGGAATTAGTTGTTTAGCAGAGTGATGGCATTTGGGAAAAACTGTCCTTGTATCTAGTTGTTCTGGTGTGCAGTACTCTATAGCATCATTTTGAGGGTAGAAGTTGAAACAATTTATGTCCAGGATGTGAGAGATCTGTAGATATTTTCACAGCCCTCTTTTTGACTCATACAGTGTACAGGTCCTCAATGGAAGGTAGGTTAGTAGCAATTGTTTTTTCTCCAGTTCTAATTATCCGTTGAAGTCTGTGTCTTGTTTGGTTGCAGAGCCAAACCAGACAGTTATGGACAGGGGTGGGTTCTAAAATATTTTACTACCGGTTCTGTGGGCGTGGATTTTTTTGGACGTGGCCTGATGATCATGTGATAATTCTTTAGGATTTAGCAGAGGTACTGGTCTACCAGGCTTTTAACTGCTTGCAGAGCTGTACCGGTCTACTCATTTGTTTTTGGAGGCACCGGTCTACCCATTTGTTTTTGGAGGCACTGGTCTACTCATTCGTTTTTGAGGCCCTGGTCTACCCATTTGTTTTTGGAGGCACCGATCTACTCATTCATTTTTGGAGGCACTGGTCTACCACCACACTGCCTTTTAACACTGATCAGCTGTAGGGCGGCCCTTTGAAGCCCCACGGCAAGAGTTTAAACAGGTTTTTTCCTTCTAGCCGATCAGCTGGGACTCGGGAGGCAGCAATAGATTTATTTTTTATTTATTAAATTTGTATACCGCCCTTCTCCTGCTGGGCTCAGGGTGGTGCACAGCCAAGTAAAAACAGTCCAATACAAAATTTAAAAGAAATTTAAAAGAATTATACACTTTGGCCAAAAATTTAAAAACCTTCCAACTAAAACCCATTATACAATTAAAAATCTAATATCTAAAAAAAAGGGGGGGGAGGTTACGCCAGCCCTGCTTGTTGGAAAAGAAAAGTTTTTAGGGCACGGCAAAAAGCCCGGAGATCTGGTATCCTTCATATCTCCAGGGGCAAATCATTCCAGAGGGCAGGTGCTGCCACAGAGAAAGCCCTCCCCCTGGGGGTCTCCAGCCAACACTGTCTGGCTGACGGCACCCTGAGGAATCCCTCTCTGTGGGAGCATACTGGCCGGTGGGAGACTATTGGTGGCAGAAGGGGGTCCCACAAATACCCAGGTCCGATGCCATGGAGTGCTTTAAAGGTGGTAACCAACACCTTGAAGCACACCCGGAAGTCCATCGGGAGGCAATGCAGCTCACGCAGGAGAGGTGTCACATGGGAGCGCCCCATCACTCCCATAATCCACCGCACGGCCGCATTCTGCACCAGTTGGAGCCTCCGGGTACACCTCAAGGGGAGCCCCATGTAGAGAGCATTGCAGTAGTCCAGGCGGGAAGTGACGAGTGCCTGAGTGACCGTGCGTAAGGAGTCCCGATCCAGAAAGGGACGCAACTGGCAAATCAGGCAAACGTGATGAAAAGCCACCCTGGCCACGGCCATCATATGCTCTTCTAAAGACAGTTGTGCATCCAAGAGGACACCCAAGTTGTGAACCCTCTCCGTGGGGGCCAATAACTCGCCCCCAATAGCCAGCGATGGCACCAGCTGGCTATATCAGGACGCCGGAAGCCACAGCCATTCGGTCTTGGAAGGGTTGAGTCGAAGCCTGTTACTCCCCATCCAGATCTGCACGGCCTCCAAGCACTGGGACATCACTTCAAGGGCATCATTGGGATGGCCTGGGGTGGAGATGTACAGCTGAGTATCATCAGCGTACTGATGGAATTCCACCCCAAAGCCACGGATGATCTCGCCCAGCGGCTTCCCATAAATGTTGAACAGAAAGGGCGAGAGGACCGATCCCTGCGGACCCCACACACAAGGCACCTCGGGGTCCACCTCTGCCCCTCTGCCAACACCGACTGCATCCGGTCAGAGAGATAGGAGGAGAACTACCATAAGATGGTGCCCCCCACTTCCAGCCCCTCCAACCGGCGCAGCATGATACCATGGTCGATGGTATCAAAAGCCGCTGAGAGATCTAATAGGACCAGGATAGAGGAACAACCCCTATCCCAAGCCCTCCAGAGATCATCCACCAATGTGATCAATGCCGTTTCCGTGCTGTGCCCAGGCCCGAAGCCAGACTGGCGCGGATCCAGATAGACAGCTTCATCCAGGTACCCAGGAAGCTGTCGCGCCACCACACTCTCAACAACCTTCGCTACGAAGGGAAGGTTGGAGACTGGGGGTGGGGCCAAATAAAAGGTAAGAATAAAGCAGGGGGCAGGGGGCGGGGGGCTGGGGGGGGGGGGGGGGGGGGGAGGGCCCAGCTCCCGAACAAAGACAACTGGTTCAGTGACGTCATATCATCACTGCTACCAGTTCGGCCAAACCAGGCTGAACCAGGAGGAACCTACCACTCGTTATGGAGGTGCAGATGACACTCAATAATTCCTCTGTAGAACTGAATCAGCAGCTCCTTGGGCAGTTTGAGCTTTCTGAGTTGGCACAGAAAGAACATTCTTTGTTGTTCTTTTTTGATTACTTTTTTACGTTAGGTGTCCCATTTTAAGTCTTGAGATATAATAGAACCTAGAAACTTGAAGGTCTCTACTGTTGATACTGTATTGTTTATTATTGTAAGAGGTGGTAGTATAGGAGGGTTTCTCCTAAACTCTACCACCATTTCTACGGTTTTGAGTGTATTTAGTTCAAGATTGTTCTGGTTGTATCACAAGGCTAGTTGTTCAACCTCCCATCTGTTTGCAGATTCATTGTTGTCCCAAATGAGACCAATCACTGTTGTATCATCTGCAAACTTCAGTACTTTAACAGAGGGATCTTCTGAGATGCAGTAATTGGTGTATAGAGAGAAGTGGAGAGAGCACACAGCCCTGGGGGGCTCCTGTGCTAATTGTACAGATACCTGATGTGATTTTGCCTAGCTTCACCTGCTGCTTCCTGTCTGTTAGGAAGCTTATGATCCATTTAGAAGTGTGGTCAGGTACAGCTAGCTGATTTAGTTTAGTTAGAAGAATATCTGGAATGATGGTATTGAATGCTGAGCTTAACTCTACAAAAAGGACCCTTGCATACGTCTTTAGATATTCAAGATGTTGTAGGATGTAGTGCAGAGTCATATTAACAGTCACATTAAAATGTATTTTTTTAAAAAAATAAACCAGAGATTTATGGGTAAGAAAAAAAGAAAATAAGTTAATTAACTCACTTTAAATCTTTGAGACAACTTCTGGAATCTTAAAAATTGTATTGTTTGTTGGTTTAATTTTACCCCAAGTCTAAGATTTTGAAATGTAGTGTCATTATATAATTGGTAGTTACAAACCACACATTCTTAGCCCTGATGATGTGCAGAACTATTCATCTTAATTAAATAGATTCACAACCACTCCTTTACCTACTAAAACAAAAAGCGACGGAAAGTTGGATTAGCAGTCAGCATAAACATCATTTAGCTGTTCTGCAATGCTGCCCAGGCATAAAACTGCCAAGCAAGAAAGAGTAAAGAAATGGGGTGAATGCTGAATTTTAACTTTAAAGTAATAGTCAATTGAATTCCAGAGATATG
>WNWU01006783.1:622-20667 GCA_012654045.1 Ptyas mucosa | reverse complement strand
AGGGCACCTTTCCAGCTACAAGGGGGGGGGAACTCCAACCCCCCCCCTCTCACCTCCAGGATGCCTTGTCAGCTCTCTGCTCCTTGCAGTTAAAACTCCATCATGCCACCTCAACTCTCCGGTCGATCAGCTCCCAGTCCGCTGTGTCTTGCAGGTAAGCGCCGGTCCCCTTAGGCGCTGTGGCGCCTCAGCGGTCCCAGAAAAGGCCGCCGATCGCCTCCCTCCCCCGCTGGAGCCTCGGGCGTGCCAGCATCGGCCTCCCGGCCCCTGGATGTGAGGCAGGGGACCCCTGGCGAGCCGCCCTCAAACGGCAAACAGCCCAATATTAGGGCGTTTGGCCCATAGGGCCTCCAGATGGGGGGGATCGGACACTGGGGCCAGAGCTAGCCCGATCAGTGTCCGTCGCCTCTGGGACCGGAACCGGAAGTCAACACAACAATCATGTTAATCAATTAAGGCACTTTATGCAAGACTGCAGACTGCCCCCCTATTCCTACTGCAGGCCATGGTTACAAACCAGGTGATAGAGTGTGGGTCACACATTGGACAGATGAACCTTTAAAACCTAAGATGGAAAGGACCATATGCTGTTGTGATGTGTTCACCTCTTGCAGTTAAGCTCTTAGAAGGCAAATCCTGGATCCATTGGATGATACTGAAGCCAGCGCACCAGAGTGATCCGGTGACGTATCAGGTGACAAGGACGGAGAAACCTTTGATGTTGCAGTTCAAGAAAAATACACCCTACTGAGTTCAACCGGCACGAACTCTCTACGTACGGTGGTGATCATCAGCCTTGCTGAACCACTCCGGAAGCTGGTTTTCCACGCACGGCGGAAGCTTCGTAAGGATGACTACAGCCTTCACATTGTAGATATACATCTTATTAGCTGTAATATAAGACGTCCTTACACATACTAATGTTAGAGGAAGATTGGGTGTGGGGACTCTGGGCAGCTACTATCCTAGCCCTTTCTGTGGGAAGTCTAGGACTGAGGTTGATACTGCTCTTTCCCAAGTTACACATATCCCTAACCCTCTTCCTGACGTGGTGAGTTTGTGAAATCAGGGTGCTGTGATATTAAGGCCCTGTGTGTGTGTATGTGTGTGTTGAAAGGAAGTGATTATTTCTTTATGGTTTTGGATGTTTTTATCACAGGGTCTCCTAAGTATTTATATCTTGCACGGTAATTCCCAATGTTGTGTCAGTGTCCAAGAAACCCCCCTTGTCCCTGTGGAAGGATTGGAAGATGTCAAGAATCCCAGGGGACCTAGCAGCATCAGGACACTGACTAGGGACACTTTAGGTCAAGTACGCTCCCACCAAAATGCATTGTCTATGCACGGGGTCGTTACTTTAGACCTAAGCCAACTCCACAACCTAAGGTTCCTTCCTTGACATTCCCAGCTGAGGGGGGAATAGATAAGGAAAATGGAGCCTTGCAACAATTACACAAAGGAGATTACTGACCCTGCATCTTATCATGCTGTTCCTGTCAAACCACAACTCTGGGTAAGAACAAAGGCCACAATTCTCCTTGAAAGGGACAGTAGAAATAAACCACCCGTCTCACCAATACAAAGAGATTTTTATGAGGCATTCAGAAGACTGGGAAAAAGTCGTCTTCCTATTACAGGCCCAATAGCTACAGGTGTAGACCTCATAGGAACACCTTCTTTGTGCGTAAAGAGACACCAGAAATTTGGTAGGCCTGTAGGATCCCTGACAGAGGAACACTGTCAGTCAGAAATATATTTGGGCCCTAACATGAACTTGGCGGACATAAAACTAACAAAAGGTATTTTTCCCTCTGCCCACCACATATTTCAACAAAGGGTCACTTTCTCCACACCACCAGAAATGACCTTTAAGAAGGAAAAGTGGGGAGGATGGAATATGTTTTTTGAAAGCTGTCCAAGACCATTTCAGCCCCCATTGTTTCCAATCTGGTTCAACTTAAAGTCCAAAACAGGTTTATGTATCCTTTTCCCCCCTGGGAATACTACCTCCCGATATCTTTTTGAAGGACCAATTCTCAGAGATACACAAAAGGACCCGGCACTAGAAGTCCCGTTGCAGCCATTAGCAGGAATGTTTGTGGCAGGGACTTTGGGGGTTTGGACTAATGAAAACAACAGGAGGCTTCATGCTTTCTCCATGAACATAGGAGTCTGTATAGAGGAAAAAGGAGTGTTCTTCTTGTGTGGAAAGGATGCATATCTGTGTTTGCCAACAAACTGGACCGGAACATGTACCCTAGCCCACCTTTTTCCTAAAATAGGTGTTGTCACTGGTGAACATACTATCCCTGTTCCCCTTATGGGACATGTTCAGAAGAGGGTCCCCATACTCATCCCACTATTAGTGATTATGGGATTGGGAACTGCTGTTGGAACTGGAGTGGCAGGATTAACCCACTCCTTAATACAGTTCCGGCAAATATCAGAGGAACTTCAAGAGAGCCTGAATCAAATTGCTGGAACCTTGGTCGAAGTCCAAGATCAGATAGATTCCTTAGCAGCCGTCGTTTTACAAAACAGACGTGCTCTGGACCTTCTGACAGCTGAGAAGGGAGGGGCATGTTTATTTTTGGGAGAAGACTGTTGTTTCTATATGAACAAATCAGGTGTGGTCAGGGATGGTGCTAAGGACTTGCTGGAAAGGGCTTCCAAGATCAGCCACAGGTTACAAACTTCAGAGATGTGGTTTTCTTGGGTGCCTGGATCCGGATGGATTAAACAAATGATATTCTTGTTTATATGTGCGGTAGCTGGTCTCACTTTTATTCCATGTGTAATCCCCATACTCAGACAGCTATCAATCAGAGCAGTAAAGGAGATTCAAATTGAAAAGGAACTAGCCTTAACAGAACATTTTCTTAATCAACTTGGTCCCTATCCTGTGGAAGTACAGACAGATTCTGGGACTGACCCATATGTGGAAATGGAACCGGTGGAAGGGAGAGAATCTCCCAAAGAATCATTTGAGTAATACCCTATCTTTAGTTTTTTTATTATTAGACTCTATATATGGTATATTTGTTTATTGGAACTTTGTATACTCAGAAGTTAACTTTGTAGATTGTGGGAGTTTCTGCCTAGAAAAACTCCCAGAGGGGGGAATATTATAGTAATGGAATATTATAGTAATGGAATATTAAAGTAATGATGATGATGAATGCGGGTCCAGATAGATGACCATTGAAGGGCCCTCTTTACTCAAAGTATTACAAGCAAGAAATGTGTCTAATTGAGAAAGGAAATGTATCCAACTAGAAAAGGGGACCAATTCAGTCGAATTCCTTTTGGCTAGGACAAACACCATAAAGAGGCCCCCATATGTCAGAAGATAGAAACAAATAGTGACATATAGCTATGAGAGGGCCAGGTCAAGAGGACTCTCATCCTTGAAGATCTCCTGCTATCAACAAGAGATACTTTAACTATCCACCCTTCACTGAACAGTTGAATTATGACTGTTTTGGTTAAGATATTGTAAAACTTTTGTAATTAAGAGATGTCAAATGTATCTGTGTAATTGGAACTGCGGTGTCAGCAGTTTCCTTTGTTTGAAAGAGTATAAGAATTGGGGTCTTGTAATGTATAGGTCATTCAGACTTCCAGGTATGAATCGGACTCTGAATCTATTATTGCAATAATAAAATCTGATTCTGTTGGCCCTTTGGGATGACTCTCAATCTCTTCATTCCATAACAAACCCACCCCTGAAACAATTGTTTCTAAATTGAAAGGATTCTTAACTGGCTTTGCCTATTTTTTTGTTTTTTACTTTCTCTTCTGTCTTTGTTATGACCCAGGTCGTCTAGGCAGATGCAGGCTTCAATAAAGTCCTTTATTACTCTGCTATCCCACAACAAATAGCCCTACAATGGCCAGTAAAGCTCCACCCCAAACTTTCCCAAAGGCAGCCACCCACAGTCAGTGTGAAACACCATCCCACAAACTAAAGCCAATAGTCACCAGAGCTGATTCACAAGGCAAGGAGGAAGTCCATAGTCCAAAAACAAAGTGCAAAGTCCACAAGGCAAGGTCCATAAATCATAAACAAGGTTCAAAGTCCACAAGCAAGGTCAGAGTCCACAGGGCAGAAACACAATATGAAACAGAGTTTACAAAGGCTGTGGAAGTGCGTGCCAAAGCAAAACAATTGTTCCCTTTTCCCAACAAAGACCTCTGCCTCTCGCTGCCAGATCTTCACTATGCCTGTGAGTGTCTCTGTCCTCACTTCAAGAATGTCTACCTGCTTGTTCAATTCTATTTTTAAGTCTCTAAATATATTGTCAGCTTGATCTGTTTCATCCGTTTTGATTATCTCTTCCTTCTCCTTATCTTTTGGGTTCATTTGTTGTTTTGTCTGCTCTTTCCCTTCCTCTGTGTTTTTTTTTTTAAATTTGATTTATATGCCGCCCTTCTCCAAAGACTCAGGGCGGCTTACAATGCGTTAAGCAATAGCCTTCATACTTTTGTATATTTATACAAAGTCAGCTTATTGCCCCCACAATCTGGGTCCTCATTTTACCTACCTTAGAAAGGATGGAAGGCTGAGTCAACCTTGAGCCTGGTGAGATTTGAACTTGCAGTAATTGCAGGCAGCTGATGTTAATAACAGTGCTTTAGTCTGCTGCACTACCAGGGCTCCTCCTTTTTCTATTCTCTTCTTTATTTCCTGGGTTTCCTGTTCATTTTTCATTGTTATTTGCTGAACATTTTCTAGTCTCATGTCTACATCATACATCAGATCCTTTATCTCCCTGTGGTTCTTTGTTATAGTTTCATAAATACTCTGAAACATCGATGACATTTCTTTTTGAAATATGCTTGTTATTTCCTGTTGAAGCATTTTATCTTATTTTAATAAGTCCAAAAATTACTCACAAATCTATCAAAATCCCACACTCTTAGTTATCTGTAAAATCAAAAAGCCAGTCTTGAAACTATTCACTCAGTCCCAGAGTCATTCCTCAAAGTACCCGATATTTATAATTCTTTATAGTCCTCCAGCAGTCAGTTTACTCCTTCCAGATTTTCCCTTGTCTTCATCAGCCACCTAACCAGCTCTTTGATTCCAATAATAGTTCCAAGTGTTTGTGAACCACTCTACTTAGCAATCTTCAAAAGTCTCAGAAATTTTCCCTCCTTAGTCATTAAACAAATAGGTATCAAACAGTATACAGCAAAAAAGTCTTCCAGATGTGTTTACCTCCACTCAGTATTAAAGATTATTCCAAGATCTTCCCAGCCTTATAAAAATATAGTGTATTTCCTTCCTTTCACCAGTAGATGGCATCATTGCCTAAAATTTCAATGTGACACCCAATCTAACAGCCTCAATTTCTTCAATTAATTTTCTTTCACTTTTCCCCAATAATCAGCCCAATGTTTCCAGAATTTTAAAATGCCTTTTCAAGATGTTGCCAATAAAATGTTCAAATCCAGTCCTTCTATATTTTAAAAATTATATCCTCTCTTAGGTTTCATTTTCTTTCAGGGCTGTAGTCTTCCTCTAAGTAATTGTTAGCTGTTTTAAACATTTTGGAGAATTGTCTTTTCGGGGTTTCTTTTCTTTGGGGTTTAATATCTAGTAAAGAAGTTGAAGATCATCTCACCCAGCTCCAGTCCACTGTTCAAACACCGCTCCAGCACATTTCTTTCTTTGGTTGTCCCATAATGGCTGCCTCTCCTTCCTTGTTGTTGGATAGGAGAGCGAGCCTCAGGTCAAGCAGGAGTATTGCCACTCTCCGCGATCTGCAAGGCATCCCTCCTTTCTTCAGCACCCCTACAAGGTGACTTTAGCCCTTTAAGGGCCCCCCAGTGAGGAGAGTTCAGCCTAGGTTCGTGGAACCCCACTCCCTAGTATTGCAGCAGCGCCAAACTGGATGTCTGAGGCAGCTGTTCCTTGTCAGAGGGGAAATGCTGCCTCTCATCACCACTGCCTGTTTGCAGCCAATCCTCCCCTGTGTTTGTGAGGGCAGGCAGCTCCCCGTCTGGTTGACTACCTCCCCCAATGCCAGAGGGGCCTGGGACAGCATTGTCCTCAGCCCCTGGACTCTCCAGACATTCCAAGGGAGATGTGCCATCCTTGTTGGATGGTCCCAGTTCCAACTCCTCCTCCAAGCCGTGATCTGATGGGGCCATGACAATCTTCCTTTTTGTAGAATTAGGGTTCTATGGTTAGCCTATAGCAGGGGTCTGCAACCTTAAACACTCAAAGAGCCATTTGGACCCATTTCCCACAGAAAAGAAAACACTGGGAGCCAATAATTTAACAACCGGTGTGACTGGGTGGGCGTGGCCAACTTGACATCACTCAGTCCCACCCAGTCACATGACCCCCCTAGCCATGCCTACCCAGCTGTTCATTAGGGCAGAGAACCAGTTGTTAAATTATTTACCACGCCCAGCCCCACCTCACCACTCCCCTCCCAGCCACCTCTTGCCACACCCAGCCTCAGGTGTGTTGTTCACCTTTCTCTCTTTCTCTTCTCTTTCTCTGTCTCTCTCTCTCTCTCTTCTCTCTCTTTCTCTCTCTCCCTCCCTGTATCTCTCTCTGTGTGTCTCTTCTCCCTCTCTCTTGGAAAGCCGAGGCTGGGCTGACCCAGCAAGCTCTCCTTGGGGCTCTTCGCTACTCCTTTTCTTTCTTCTTGGCAAGTTTTCGGAAATTCAGGCTGGCTGAGGAGTGAGCACGAGCTACGGCGGAGGCTTCCCTGAAGAGCCTGGTGGCGCAGTGGACTAAGTGCTGTTAAAAGTAGCACTTAAGTTTCCAGCTGCCTGCAATTACTGCAAGTTCAAATCCCACCAGGCTCAAGGTTAACTCAGCCTTCCATCCTTTCTAAGGTAGGTAAAATGAGGACCCAGATTGTGGGGGCAATAAGCTGACTTTGTATAAATATACAAAAGTATGAAGGCTATTGCTTAACGCATTGTAAGCCACCCTGAGTCTCTGGAGAAGGGCGGCATATAAATCAATTTTAAAAAAAAAGATGACCCTCCTCCTCCTTTTCTTGTGATCCCCTGGCTGGCTGTGGCAGGGACGGGAAGGTGCGCATGAGCGGGGAGACCCTCCTCAAGTGAGTGGCCAGACTTGGCCAAAGCGCAGCAAAGGTATGCAGGGCATGCGGGTTGACCGGCTGAGGGTGAGTGTTTTTGGCAAGGGCTCTCCGGCTTTCTCCGAGCCTGACCCCCAGGGTGGGCGTGCGAGGTTCGGTGGGGCCAGTCCCCTTTTCCCACTGCCCTGAGATTCTTTACTCCTCCAGCAGAGTGGTGCCACCAGCAGCCTTGATTGAAAAGCGTCCTCCAGGTGGTGAAAGTCCCCCTTTAAATATTTTCCCCTATCTAATTTCTACCTCTATTCTATTTCTTAATAGAACAAATCTTATATTTGTAGGTATTCTATTTCTATCCATCATCACGTGTCCATTTTCGTATTTCAATTCTTGTTGATTTTTTGGCATGTTTTCCATACTCCTCCCTTGGGATTTTGTATCTCCATACATCATTCTTATTTGCTCTAAATGTTTCCTATCTCTACCTCTCGCTGCCAAACCTTCACTATCCCTATCAGTGTCTCTATCCTCACTTCAGGAATGTCTTTCTGTTTATCCAGTTCTATTTTTGGATCTCTTAATGTATAATCTGCCTGATCTATTTCATTCATTTTAATTATCTCTTTCTTCTCCTTATCTTTTGGATTTATTTGTTGTTTTATCTGCTCTATCCTTTCCTCTGTTTTTTCTATTTTCTCCTCTATTTCCTGGGTTTCCTTTTTCATTGTCATTTGCTGAACATTTTCTGGCCTCACAACTATATCATGTATCAAGTCCTTTATCTCCCTGTGGTTCTTTGAATACAAAGTTTCATGAATACTTTGAAACATCAATAATATTTCTTCTTGGAATACACTTATTTCTCCCTGTTGAAGCATTTTGTCTTATTTTAATGAGTCAAAAGGTTACTCAATAAGCTTCCAAGGTCCCAAACTCTCGGTTGTCTATAACATCAAAAGACAGTATTTAAACAATTTACTCAGTCCCAAAATTATTCCTCAGGATGCACAATATTTATAGTTCTTTATAGTCCTCAACTGGTCAGTTTATTCTTTCCAAATTCTCCAAAAAGTCTTTTTTTAAAATTTTCCTTCTTTCGCCTCTTTATGCAGTTATCAGACAACAATTATAATCCTAGGTGATCCATCAGGTTTCCCTATGTCTTTGTAAGCCATATAGTCAACTCTTTAATTTCAATGATAATTCCAGGTATTTTTAAGCCACTCTACTTAGCAATCTTACCAGAGTCTATCTATATACTTAGAGTCTATCTTTTCAGAGCTTCTTTTCTTGGGGATTAGATCTCTAGTATAGAAATTGAAAATCACCTTACCCAGTTCCAGTCCACTGTTCACGAACCGCTCCTGCACTTTCTTTCTTTTGTTGTCCCAGCTTCATGGCAGCCATAATGGCCACCTCTCGTCTTCATTGCTGGATGGTAGGGAGCCTCAGATGAAGCAGGAGAGCTGCCACTCTCCACAACCTGCAAGGTGCCCCTCCTTCCTTCATCATCCCCTCAGGGTGACTTTAGCCCCTTAAGGGCCCTCCAACAAGGAGGGTTCAGCCTAGGTTCATGGAGCCCTGCTCCCTACAACTGTCCCACAGTGATGCCAAACCAGAAGTCTAAATTTTAACTTTTAAAGCCCTGGAGAGCAAGGGAAATGTATGTATGACTGTGTGTGCATGAGAAGACCCTTCTCCCAATCACAGCTGGATCCTGTTCCCTTTGTGCCTTTCCTAGGCACAAAAAGATCTGTTCAACTGACAGACCCTGGAAAGTATGGGGGTTTGGCCAGAGTGCAGGACCTTCTGTTAAGCAAAAGGGAGAGGCTGTGTGAAAATGGAATGGAAAAGAAAGTGAGAGGTTCCCTCCTTGGCAACCAGCTGGGAAGTCACTGAGCAAAGCCCCTTGGAAGGAGGTGCCCATACTCACTGCTAAGAAGAGCAGCAGGTCGTCCCAGACTCTCCTGGGTCTGAAAACCATGATGCAGGGAAAGGCCATTGGAAGGAGGTGCGCATACTCACTGCGGGGGACAGCAGATCTTTCTGGACCCCTTTTTGGTTCAAAACCTGTAGCAGGAAGTTCCCTTGAAAGGAGGTGCCCTTACTCTGATAGGAAACCAGAGTCCTCCCGGACCCTTTTTGGTCCAAAAACTGAATAGGCGGGGAGGAAGCTCATTAGGAGATTTAATCGCTGGGACCCGGCAGGGCCGACTGAATCCCTACATTGGGAATAGGGAAACATGGGAAGCTGTAGCTCGAGGGTCAGGGTAGGCTCCCCTCTAGGAGACTTGCTCATGGCTTGGGATGAGAGGCAATGGCCTGTCCTGGCCAGTATGAAGAACATGCGAGCAAGGAAGTTGTGTAAGGAATAGGCTTTGCTCAGGGATGAAGCTGGAAAACCAATTTGGCAAAATAAAGGTATTTAAAAGAAAAAATATAGTAACATCATTTTCCCCCCTCATCTTCTAAGCAATTAATATGTTTGTTAAGGTTTTTTGTCTTTCCTAAAGTTAACTGAGATTTATGGTAAGAATGACCAGGGTGTGTAAAACTGAGAGTTCTGCTGTCCTTTTCTTTCTCTTTCTCTTTCCCTTGTCTTTTTGTGTTTTTATGTGTGTAAAGATCTTTGTGTATTAGGTAAATGTAACTGTTAAATCTTTCTGATCCTTAGAGACAAGAATTTTAAAATGTTAGAAAATATGTTAAAGCAATGAAAAGAAAAATACATTTACCCTAGTTTGCCTGGCCAGCAAAACAGGGTGAACAGAACTGTGTTCTTTCTTTCTTTCTTTCTTTCTTTCTTTCTTTCTTTCTTTCTTTCTTTCTTTCTTTCTTTCTCTCTCTCTCTCTTTCCTTCCTTCCTTCCTTCCTTCCTTCCTTCCTTCCTTCCTTCCTTCCTTCCTTCCTTCCTCTGTATCTTTCAAAAACAGCCCAAGGTTGTCAGGAGGGAATGTTTCAAGTTCAAAAGTTACTGTATGTGTTTGAGTGGGTTTTATCTGTCTATTTAATGTGTAGTGTCAACTCATGCCTTTTCAAACCCTGCCTGTAAATTATCCACCCCACTCCACCTCTCCATGTCTTATCCTCTGTTCTCTTTTCCTATATCAGACCAACAATGCCTTTTCTGGGAGGGTCACCCACAAAGGGGGGAAGTGGTCTTGTTCTCATAGCTTTTAGCCCTGCACAGACAACTCTTTTGAAACAGAGCACACTGACCCAGATGCTGCCTCCAGAGGAAACCCTCCATCCATTTGAACCAGGGAATTGGGTTTGGATCTGGTCATCTACTAAAAAGTCACCACTGCAACCAGAGTGGAACAGAACCTTCCCAAGCCTGAGTGACTGGCCTTAGCACCAAGCCAAGCCCAACACCAGCCAGCAGACTTGAAAGAGATGACCCTGAGATGGACCAGCAGAGACTAAAGACTCTCTTCAAAGCCTCAGAAGACAGCTGGAAAGACTATGGGGGAAGGGCAGAAACTCATTGTAAGGTTTTCTTTCTTGCCCCATTTACATTGTAATCAGTTAAATGGATTCATGGAGGGATGGCATTTGGGAGTGGTTGGCACAAGTCCTCAGACCTCTGTCTGGTGGGAGGGAAAATTGTCAAGGATGTTTCTACTACCTGTCTTATAGAAAAAAATGGATTTTTTTTCTAAAGGAAAACTTAAATGAAGATACAACCCTACAGAACCTTTGGGATACAACCAAAGCCTATATTAGAGGCTTAACAATAGCATATGGAGCGAGGAGGAACAAAATAATAAAACTCCAGGACCAGATGGTATCCCCTCAGAGTTCTACAAAGAAATACAAAAGCCCCTGGAAGTATTACTATTGAACATATATAATGAGGCTCTAGAACAGGCAAAACTACCAAAGACATGGATGGAGGCATTGATAACTCTTATCCCAAAAGATGATACAAACCCTCAACAAATTAAGAACTATAGGCCAATCTCGCTACTTAACGTTGATTATAAAATATTTGTGACAATAATGGCCGAAAGAGCCAAAAAAATGTTAAATGAAATTATTTATTTGAATCAAAATGGATTTTTGCCAAATAGACATATAAGAAAAAATGCACAGATTATTATGAACTCATTAGAATACTATGAGGCACATCCGAAAAGCAGCTGGCTTTAATGTTTGTAGATGCCCAAAAAGCATTTGATAATTTAAATTGGAACTTTCTTATTAATCAATTAAAAATTATGGATTGGGGGGAAATTTACGGGTATGATTAGAGCAATTTATTTGAATCAATTGGCCAAAATAATAATAAATGGGGAAACAACAGAGATTAGTATAACTAAAGGGGTAAGACAGGGATGTCCCTTGTCCTCCCTTTTATTTATACTATCATTGGAAATATTATTGATACAAATTAGATACAATCAAGCAATAAAAGGATTGAAAATCAAACAGGAAGAATACCAACTTCAAGCTTTCGCAGATGATCTGGCTTTTATTATGGAAGACCCTTTGGAGACAGGAACCATCCTGGTGCATGAAATTGAAGAATTTGGTAAAGTGGCCAGGCTCTTAACATTTCGTTAACGGCGAAATGTTCTACAATAAAAGAGGACAATTATGACAAATTGGTACAACAGATACAATTAATGTATAAATGTATAAACATAAGAGAAGATTGTGTAATAGTTAGGTATAAATTGTAGTGAATATAGAAATTAGTAAGTAATACATAAAATGTATGTGTATATAGTTGGTTATAGATATTATTACAGATGCCGGTATCAGAAAGCTGTAAAAATGTAACAAGGATGTTAAAGATGTAAATGTTGAATAAAATTATCTTTAAAAAAAAGGTAAATTCATTTGGTTGGGGAAAAAAGCCCGAATAAAGCTTAAGCTTTTACAGGACTCTAGAACAAAAAGAGCATTTGGCCTCCCTGATTGGGAATTATACTAGCAAGCGGCAGCAGTAACATGGCTCAAAGATTGGGTTCAATTAAACAACAAGAGGGTATTAACACTAGAGGGTCACGACCTTCAGTTGGGATGGCACGCGTTCCTGTGGGAAGGAAAAGATAAAATACACACATACTTTCAAAGACATCTAGTGCGAAATGCTTTGATAAATATTTGTGACAAAATTAAGAAAAATCACTATATGAAAGTTCCAATTTGGATATCAACAATGGAGGCAATAATTTATCCAAATGTATTAGACATAAACAAAGTGGTAAGGTATTCAGAATTATTAGATAAACAAGGGAATTTGAAATCGGAGCAAGAGTTAAAAAATCAAGGAATAAAAATTGACTGGTGGCCATACCTGCAAATTAGAACAAAATATAAAAAAGATCAAGAACAATACGGCATATACGAGGAACAATTGGAACTTGACAAAATACTATTAGGAACAGGGGAGAAAATGATTACTAAAATATATAATTTTCTATTAAAATTTAAAATGGAAGAAGAAAATGTGAAAGAGACAATGATTAGTTGGGCGAGAAATTTTGGACATGGTATTCAATTAGATCATTGAGATAAATTATGGGAGAGAAACTACAAATTAACGATGTCAGCTGCTTATAAGGAGAACCTTTATAAAATGTTCTATCGGTGGCATCTACCACCAGCCAGATTGGCTAAGATGTTCTTAAACAGATCGCCTGAGTGCTGGAGGTGTGGCTACAAGCAGGGAACGTACTACCACATGTGGTGGACTTGCCCCAAGGTTAGAAAATATTGGCGTAAAATAAGAAAGTGGTTGGAAGAGATAATTGAACAGAGGATAGAGTTGAAGCCAGAACTGTTTCTCCTGGGTATTTTTGAGGGGAAAATGGGGAAAAATTTACAATACATAATGTTACATATATTAACCGCAAGTAGAATCATTTTAGCTCAGAATTGGAAACAAACAGATACTCCTCCAGACCAAATTATAATAAGGAAAATCTATGAATGTGCAGAAATGGATAGATGAACATCTATGGAAATGAAGGAGAGGGAAGAAATCGAGTATTATTTAATTTGGAATAGATGGTATTCCTGGTTTGAGAGTAAACGTAAAACTTAAGGTATAAGCTGTAAAAGTATAATATATAGTAAGTAAAATTTATAAGAAATATATGATATTGATTTGTGAGTAGATGTTATTATAGTTTAAATATAATATAGGATAGTGATATATAGGAATAGATTTTTTTGTTAATATGATTAGTACGAAAGATATGGATACTGATATGGAAAAGCTGTTATAAGTGTAAATTTGTGTTTTGTGTTATGTGTTTTAAATGTTGGAAAATGCAATAAATACTATTTTTTAAAAAAGGAGTAGCTGCACACTCACACCATTCAGAACAACACTGAGGCTATCCCCTTCACCTACCTCCACATAAAGCTTCCCCTGGGCTTTCTTTGTGGCACTAAGGCCCATGCAGTCATACCTCCCTGCCAATTCCATGGGGGGAGGGGGCATGCCCTCTCAGGCAATTCCCTCACTGAAGAGGTAGCAGAAAAGAGATTTCCAAACCCCAAGTCCTGATTGTGACTCACAAATGATGCTGTCCAGTTGCCCGGTAAGGCAGAATATGTTGCACTGGTGGTCTCATTAGTAAGAATACCAGGGCTCATTGTGCGCAATTTCAAAAATATTAATAGCCTGGATTGCATACTGGCTAACTTCAATTTGGCTTCACAAACCCTGGATACACTAAATGAAGAGCTAAGGTAGGTTCAGGAACCAACCCTTGGAAATGGGCAGCCTTTGATTATCTACTAAGGCACAATCATGGCTGTGAAGAATTTTGGGACATGTGCTTGCTTCAAACCTGACTGAAAGCTCACAGAAAGTGACATCAAACATCTAAAAAGAATTGGCACAGAAAATTGGATAGTGTAAATTTATTTTCTATTTAACATAACTTTTGCCCTGGCTGCTAGACCTTCATGGGTTGAAAGCTCTCCTTTTGGGAGCCACTGCCATAATCATCATGGGAATCCTTCTCTGCTGCCTCAACTAGTGTATTTTCCCTTGCCCCAGTAGCCTGCAGAATCACATCCCATCTCAACAGACACCCAAGTAAGGATGCCAGGCAAATATCCCTCATGATGTGCCAGGTATACAGGAAGTACAGAGAACATTCTGATAGTGCATAGGTTGGGCAATATATGTAAATATATATCGCTCAAAAGGGAGGAATTGTGGGAAGCCCCCACCCGAGAATTAAATATTTGGGGGGATATTAAAAGAGGTAGAATATTATATTTCCCCAAAGGAGAAATAGAGAAAGATGTTCTTAGAGGCAGAAAGCAGCCCCCAGTCTTTCTTAATAGCCTACAGCAGATTCCCATTAAGAAATCCTGGGCCAGCCATTCACAAACAAAACACCTTCACCTCCAGTGATGGGATTAAAATTTACATCCTTCCCCCACCCAGATTCTAAAGACAGGACGTGACCTTTTAGGACATAATAGGATTAACCCACCACCATTAGAATAGCAAAAGACACCAGGCTCACTACATTGCACTTCTGAAGCATTTCAGAAACTGTATAAAAATCCTTGCACTCATCAAGCTAATTTGTCATCTGCCCCAGAACCACATGCTGTTGCTGGTTCCGCTCATCAATAAACTTTCTTTCCAATCAGCCTCCATTTTATTTCCAACGCCTTTCTCCCAGCTTGGAACTGAACCAGATGAAGTTTTCTTCCAACAACTTGGATTTATCAGGTTTTACAGTGCCAGATGATTAACCCTTAGCAGAAGAAGTTTTATTTATTTTTTTTAAAAAATATTTTTATTAAACAGTTTTAAAAAACAAAACAAAAAGAGATATTAACGCTTTCTTCTTTTCAACAGCTTCGCATCGGTAATCCATACTTATACATTTTCTCTCTCTTATCTTAATATATCTTTTATACATATATTTCTAATATATCATATACTGTATATACCATTATAATGTATTATATTATTCTAATTGTTTTATTTACATTTGACATAAACGTGTACCCAATATCCTTTCCACAATTTTTATTTCTTCCCATTTGTTCCTATATTTCTCCTCCTAATTCAACTGTTATTTGTCCTTTTTTTCTTTTTCCTCCAACCATTTATACCATCTCTCCCAGACTAGGTAGTATTCTGTTTCCTCTTTTTCTTGTATCTCCTTCGTAAGCTTATCCATTTCTGCACACTCCATGATTTTTCTAATCACATTGTCTTCTGATGGTATATTGTTATTTTTCCAGTTCTGGGCGTAAACTATTCGTGCTGCTGTAATTATGTGAATGATTAAATATTGTATTTCTTTTTCATATGACCCTGAAATTATTCCCAGTAAGAAAGTTTCTGGCCTCATTTCTATGTGTTGATTTATAATTTGTTCTATTTGTGTTTTATTTTTTTGCCAGTATTGTTTCGCCTTATGACAAGACCACCACATGTGATAGTATGTTCCCTTTTGGTGTTTACATTTCCAACATAGTGGTGAAGTATTAGGAAACATCTTTGCCAATCTGGCTGGTGGCAGATGCCACCTATAAAACATTTTATACATGTTTTCTTTATAGGGTACAGACATTGTTAATTTATAATTTGTATTCCATAATTTCTCCCACTTATCTAATTCAATATTGTATCCAAAAAATTTTGCCCAAATTATCATGTTTTCTTTGACTACCTCTTCTTCCAATTTGTATCTTAATAAATAGTTATAATTTTTTAAATCAATTTGTCTTCTGTGCCTTGGAGAATTTTATCCAATTCATATGCTTCCTTTTGAAATCCAAATTGTGTCAAATCTGTCTTGTATCTAAATTTTATTTGCATATAAGGCCACCAATCAATGTCTGTACCCTGTTTTTTTAATTCCTGTCTTGTTCTTAGTTCCCCTTGATTATTTAACAAATCTTTGTATCTTTTAATATTACCAATATCTAAAGCATTTGGATAAATTTGTGCCTCCATTGTGGATAACCATTCCGGAATTTTATCATAGTGGTTCTTTTTTATCCCTTGCCATGTCTATAGCTGTGCTTTCCTAATTAAATGCCTTTGAAAATATCCATGCTGTCTACTTTTTCCCTCCCACAGAAAAGCATGCCACCCTCTTTGTAGATTGTACCCCTCTAATGCTAAAAGTCTTTTTTTTATTAAAAAGTTTTACACAACAAAAATTCCCCCCCAATATTTCCCCTACCCTTTTCCCCCCCCCCCCACCCCCCCCCACCCCCTTTCCCCCCCCCCCCCCCCCCCAGACTTCCCAAAGCAAAATACAGGGTATTTCAATTAACATGTCGAGCCGCGAACAGGCTCGCCATCACTTACGGGGGGTGACGGAGATTAGAAGAGGCAGAACGCAGCCAGAGCTGTCGGATTTACAGATTTACAGCGACACTCACAGCGGCACTTCACAGCAGGAGGCAGCTACAAACAAAGCCAGCAGCGGCGGAGACAACGGCAGGGAGGCGTGGCTGTTAACGTTTTCCTAAACGCGCTTCTGTGACGTGAACAGAGGCGCAGTACTGCCAAACAGCTGTGGAGGGAGGGGAATGTCCCGAGGTTCTTTTATTTGCCGGATGTTAGGTTTGCTTTATGTCAAGTTCCTATATATAGCGCCACCTGGCTGCCTCCTGTAGCGCTGACTTTATTAATTTTTCCAGCTTGTTCGTTACTTTGCCTTGTTGCTTGTGTGTTCCAGTAAAGAATTCTGGCTACTCCTTCTCAAGGTGTGGAGTCGTTTCTTTCGCAGCAAGCTTGGGCGGGACGACAGGCCGAGAGAAAGTCAGCGCTCCCTTCATACACTCTCTGTTAGTTTCTTGTTCTGTGGTGTGGCAGTCCGGATGGCAGAGGGGATGGAGCCAGGCTTGCTGGAGCCAGCGTTGGGCTAGGCCGTGGCTGAAGAGGTGCTTGGAGAGATGGAAAACCCCTTGAGTGCCCCTACAGACCAACCCGTGGTGCTCGCCAAGCAGCGGCAGCGCACAGAGGACGTCTGCGAAAAGTGGGTGGCCGTTGGGGCGGTTGAAAAAGGACTTGGCTATTCGGAGCAGATCAGTGAGGGGGAGTGGTGGCCAGGTTCCACGCACGCGGAAGCACAGTCTTCGCAGTCATCGCTTGTTGGGCCGGCGTTCAGGGGATGGAGAGAGCACCGCTGGATGGAGGAGGATGATACAGATTGGGGATTGCTGTCATCTGGATCAAGTGCTTTGGACGCCCTGCGGGATCGATTTGGAGAAGGGAGCTTCAGGGATGCTCCCTCCTGGCAACCCTGGGCCACAGGGCTGGAGTCAATGCAGGGTACGTCTTGGCAGCACGGGGGCACGGCAGGGGCTAGCCCGGAGGTGAAATTTTGGCTGGCAAGCCCTAAGCTGGGAAGAGACTGCAAAGAGCCGGGCCGGGTGGAAACGGAAACCTGGGACTTGAGACCAGCTTGGGGGCCGGTAAGGGACCGGGCTCCTGGACTACTGCCACCTACGAGAGATGTGGGGGTGGAGCAGAGAACCCATCGTGGGCAGGGGGATAGGGTCTGCCACCGGCAAGAAGAGACATAGGGGATTGGCGTGGAGTGCCTGATCATGGGCCAGCATGGGCCCCGGGGCAAGGTCCCTGGTTGCCTCCGCCTCAATGGGGTCAACCTCCATATCAATGGGGTCCACCTCCATTACGGGCTTCGTTTGACGGCAGCTCAGATCGAGTGGCTCTGTTCTTGAGTCAGGTTCTCAACCACCTCGATCGTTTTGGCCACCTGTATGCTTCGCAATGGGCCATGATCGTGGATACAACGGCGGTGTTAGCGGGAGATGCCGCAGACTGGGTGGCTGGGTTACATAGGCATCACGCCCGTGAGCTTGTGGACGTGGGAAGATTTTTGAAAGCTCTGCGTGTGGCGTTTGAAGATGAGTCAAGTGTCCAAGTGGCGGAGGGAGAACTGGTGGCACTTAGGCAGAAAGGCTCGCCTGCGAAGGATTATGTGCAATTTTTTCACAAATTAGCCAGTCGTCTGGTGGACTGGCCAGAACATATGCTGGTACAGCAATTTCAAATGGGGCTGGACCGGGAGTTGAGGCAGGCTTGCGCCTATCGCGGGTTGCTGCCTCGCTTGTCCGTCTGGTTTAAGGCCGCCATAGAGCTGGACATCTTCCTTCGAGAATTTCGTCCTCGAGCGGACTCTTTTGTTAGTCAAAGGAAGGTGCCGTCTGAGGCGGTGCCAGACAACGTCCCAGTGGTCCGGCGTTCGGTTCGTCCATCCGACGTCCTTCCGGTTGCTAGGATGCCACAGCCGTCATTCCGGTGTTTCCGTTGCAACCAAGTGGGTCATCGAGCAGCGGATTGTCTCCTTCCAGTTCCTCGTACCCAAGCCAAACCACAGGCGGCAAGAATAGGGGTTGTTCCTAAAGGAGCAGGATGTGCCATGACCTCAGACCGGACCCAAGCTGTCCAAGGGTCCACAGACCAACAGGAAGTCCGGAAGGTGCAAAAGTACAACTCGGCATCGTCTGCGAGTAAGTTTCCTGTAGTGTCGGGAGATAGCGATGATGAGGACCCGGAAGATCCTATGGTGAGCGAGTCTGTATGTCCTTTTGTGATACCTGTGGTTCTTCGTAATCGTAAGTGTCCGACTGGCCTACAGTATGGGGCTTTGGTGGATACGGGCTGTACCCGCTGTCTCATTCGCAAAACGGTGGCAACCGCTTTGGGGGTGCAAGTGAGGCCATTACAGAACCCGGTGAAATTTGAGCAAATGGATGGGTCCTTGCTGGGGGGGGGCTCCGGCCACACAGGTTACCGAAACCATGTTCCTGGAGATTGGGGAGCATCAAGAAACCATCCAATTTATTGTTGTGGATCATATGATAGAGCCCGTTATACTAGGTCTTACCTGGTTAGACAAGTGTCAGCCACACATCTGGTGGGAAGATGGGTTTCGGAAACTACGAATCCCGCTGAGGTCAGCAGCACAGAACTCAGGCCGTATAGGAGCTGCTTCCCAACCAGCAGAGGCCAGGGAGGAGAGTTATGGGTCGGTGGAGGGGTCAACACAACAATTGTATCCGGCTGTCTATCACGATCTTGCAGCAGTGTTTGACGAGGAGGAATGCGAAGCATTGCCGCCCCATAGACCCACCGATTGCGCCATCGAGTTACTGCCTGGGGCCACGTTCCCTAAACCTCGTATGTATTCCATGACCCAACCAGAATTAGCGGAGTTGCGACAGTATATAGATAAAAACTTAAAACGAGGGTTCATCACGGCCAGTAGGGCGAAGATGGCGGCACCAGTGTTTTTCCGTGAGAAAAAAGATGGAGGGCTACGCCTTTGTGTGGATTTTCGTGGCTTGAACGCCGTCAGTGTGGAGCCAATATACCCGATTCCGCTAATGAAAGATCTACTGGCTGCACTGTCTACTGGGCGGATCTTCACTAAACTTGATTTGTGTGAAGCTTATTACCGTGTTCGAATAAAACCAGGGGACGAATGGAAGACTACGTTCAACTGTCCCCTGGGCAGTTACCAATATAGAGTTATGCCGTTCGGTCTGCAAGGCGCCCCTGCGGTGTTTATACAACTCATCAACGAGGTGTTACATGAACATCTATACCGAGGCGTTCTTGTCTATCTCAATGACACCTTAATTTATACACGGGATATAACAGAACATACGGCGTTGTTTCGGCAGGTGCTAGAGAAATTGCTAGCGGCAAAGCTGTTCGTGAAGTTGTCCAAGTGTGAGTTCCATAAAACAAAAATAGACTATTTGGGTTACCGGATATCGGCAGAGGGGGTAGAGATGGACCCAAATAAAGTGAAGACGATTCTCGAATGGCAACCCCCCAAAACCAGGAAACAACTTCAAACCTTTTTAGGCTTCGCTAATTTTTATCGTCAATTTGTTCCAGCCTTTGCTTCCATTGCATTACCGTTGACAGACTTGTTGCGCACCAAGTCCATTGGAGGGAGGGCCAAGCCCACACAAAAGTTGCCTTGGACTGCCTCATGC
>WNWU01006781.1:0-20522 GCA_012654045.1 Ptyas mucosa | reverse complement strand
TAGTTTACTAATTTAAATCAGTCTTTTCTGAACAAAGGCTGTTAATTTAACTTCATTAACAGCTGACAAGAATCCAAAGAATAATAAATCAATTCTGAGGCACAATATTTCAGATAACTGTAATCTTACTGTGGTTGGCAGAATGCCCAGAAGCAATTTACAGGAAAACTGATAAGAGAGAAACAAGAGCCGAATCAAGACGCGAAGGAATGTGAATGAAGTTGTTTCCTGCAAATTGGATCAGTTGTCGTCCTTCCTTAAATAGGCTAGGGGAGTGGCCAATTAGCCCCAAGCCTTACTCTCAAGGAGACCTCCTCCTGAGGAGCCACTCCTGCCTTTTCGCAGCTCTGCACGCTTGTGCATCGAGAAGAGGCTCCTCCTCTTCTTCCTCTTCACTTATGCGAGTTTCTGGAGGTTCTGAAGGCCCTGGCTGAATCCCCGCCTCTGGCACCACATCTTCTCCAGCCTCATTGTCTGACTCGAGTGCCAACTGCACAGGCTGCTGGTGCAGCACCACACCAGCCTCCTCGCTGTCGGAATCAGCTACTAACTGCACAGGCCGCTGACGGGCCACAACACCTACCTTCTTGATCCTCAAAGATTAATTTAGGCTCTAATTTTTATTTAACATATAAAGCTACTCCCCTTTTACTTTGTTGTATCAATGAAGTAAATACGACTCCTAATTTTGGATACACTAATAATTTTGCGTGTTGTTTTCTAATATGCATTTCTTATAAGCATATAATGTCCGTCTTTAGTCTATTTAATTTGCTAAAAATTCTATTCCTTTTTGTAGCCGAATTAAGTCCATTTACATTTATTGATATTGCTTTTATTTCTTCTTCCATATTTTACTTTACTTATTACTAGTTTTTAGTTTCATCGTTCGTGTCTCCCTTTGTTCCTTTGGGTCCTTCGATCTTGCTCCTTCTCTTAATGCTCTCTCTTCCTGTTCCTTTATGTTTTCTTCTTTGCCTTTTTCTTCATCTTTATGTTTAGTCTCTCTTATTGCTCCTAATTCATCCTCTAATGGTCCACAAAATTGTTCATAAAATAACTTCGCTTTTTCAATTGAATTCAGTCTATGTCTTTGTTCTTGCCATGTCACCAAGATTCCTTCTGGTATTAACCATCTGAAGCTTACTCCTTTTGTTATTAAAGTTTTTGTTAGCCTGGCCTCTCCTCACCCCTCCCCTCCTAGCCAGGGGTGAAATTCACTTACCTTCGCTACCAGTTCGCAAATATGAGCGCACACGCCTCCTCCACGCATGCACAGAACCTTCTGCGCATGCACGGAGGGTCAGAAATGGGACGTGATGATGTTTGGGTGGGTGGGTGTAGCCTCCCGCTGCTGGCACTACCGATTCACCTGAGCCGGATAAAACCAGCTGAATTTCACCCCTGCTCCCAGCCACTCCTTGCCTGGCCTGGCCTCTCCTTGCCGGGCAACTTGCCTCGCCACCCAGCTGCTCACCTAGCCTTCGAAATAAGCACAACATGGAAAGCTTCCATCCTAGGAAATAAAGCCAATCAACGCCTCTCTCTCCACCAAAACAGGGTGGCCCATCTTCACGTCTTTTCAAGCGCAGTCTCTCTTCCAAACGATCCTGTGTATGCACACTGAACTGATCCGAAGGGGGAGGGGGAGGATTTAAGCTACCTGAGCGGGTGTGAGCAATCAGTTCGGTGCAACTGCGCACTGTACAAGCAGTGCCCTGACCCTAACCCTAACCCTAAACCTGGCCTCCCAGCTGTCTGCTCACCTGGCCTCCCATTTTTAAAGGTGCCAGTCTAGAAATTGGGAGATCATAAGCTCTAGTCCCACTTTGGCCATGAAGGTAGCTGACTGATCTAGGCCAGTCCCTCACTCTCAACCCTAAGAAATAAGCAATGGCAAACCACTTCCAGAATCTTGCCAAGAAAATGGCAGAGACTTTGCAGGCATTTCACAAAGAGCCAACACTGATTCAAAGGTACGCATGCCACACACACAACTGAATAAGGGCAATATTTGCATCACGACATCACTTTAACTGTGCTAATGCTGCCGTACCTTCTTCGCACAGGATTGCCCAGCAGCGGGGACGGAGAGGGAGAAGGGGGCAGCGGCAGCCACTAGCATTGAAGGGAGAGTGCCACACAGAAACGGGAGCACACAGAAACACTGCCCCCTTCTCCTTCTCCATCCCTGCTGCTGGGCGATCCTGTGCGAAGAAGAGAGCTAGCAGAGAGGGGAGAGTGTGAGGTTGCTGCTTCTGGGATGAGGGGACCTGGGAAACATCTGGGTCCAGCTCACCTGTCTTCTCTTCCACTCGCAGCCAGCTTTCCCAGTCTAGCTTGACACAGGCTTCCTCCCCAGGCCCCCGTCCGTTTTCCCCCCCAACAGCCGGACAAAGCTAGGCAAAAAGCCAGCCCTCACCGGTGCCCAGCTTCACCGACAGCGGGCTTGCAAAGGGCAATGTGGCTCTGCTTGCATCAAGCTAGACTGGGGAGACAGAGCGTGAGCAAACCAACAGCGCTTCCCTCCGATTCGTGCGTACCTTGGCAACAGGACTGTTTCTCTCCACCCCCTTTTCCTGTTTTGTCTGCTGGATCGGCGCAGGGGGACAAACGTAACTTTGCTGCCCATTGCAGCTAGGAATCTCAAAGCCAAGAATGAACGTTTGTGTTGTAGCCAGCCCGGGTGCTAGATCGGCCCCCTGCAAACTCCGTCTCTTGAGGAGCCTGGCTGAAGTTTTGTGTGCTGCATGCTGAGGTGGAGGGAGGGCCAAGCTAAGTGCCTGAAGGACCCCATCCCATCGTAAGGACTCCTGGTGCCTCAGCAAGCAAAACTTCAGCCAGGATTCTCGGAAGACAACGGAGTTTGCAGGGGGCCGCCTGCCTATCTAGCACCCGAATTGGCTACAAAACAAGTGTTCATTCTTGGCTTTATTTGAGATTCCTAGCTGCGATGGATAGCAAGGCTAGGACTGACCCCAGCTGTGGCTTCCAGCTCTGAGCCAAAGTGGCAGGAACCGAGGGCTGCCTTGGGCGCCACCAGCTGGCGCAAATGTACTGAGACAAAGGTGGAATGGGTGCACATTTTTCATCTGTGAAAAACTTTGTGCCACTAACCTTGCTTTACTGTATATTGTATCACATTGTTGGGCAGTACTTTCTTTTTGTACACCCATTTACATCCTACGGCTTTGCTACCCTGTGGCAAAGTCATAGATGTGAACACATTATGCTCACTCATGGATTTCATTTCTTTGTCCATGGCTTCTTTCCATTTTCTTTGTTCAATTTTAGGTAATGCCAATACTTCCTTATAGTTCCTTGGCTCTTACCACACATTACACACCTTTACTTTACTAGCAGAATACCTGTCAGGTGGAATCTCCTTGTTCCATCACTCTGACCTGCGCGGCATTGACTGCTCCTGTGCTTCAACCCTCTCTTGCTTCATGTCTTTTTCAGTTTCTCCTCCCTGAATGCTGACACCATCACTAAGTGAGTTACCATCACTAAGTGGATCACCATCACTAAGTGGATCATTTCAAAAATTTCCATCAATTCTGTTCCAATTTTGCTCTGCAAAGCTAGCAGACCTGGAAATCACTATTCTTTTGCTCCCAACACTAAAGCGATAGCTCTTTGAGCCTGGCTCATAGCCCATAAACCTGAGCTTTCTAGCCTTTGGTTGTCCCTTTCTTCTAATTGCTTTTGGAATATGCACCCATGCATTACTTCCAAAAACCCTTAAATGTGCCAGAGATGGTTTTCTCCTATATAGCACTGCATATGGAGTATCATTAATAAAGGAACTCCACAGCCTATTAAATAATTAGCAGTCAACATGGCTTCACCCCAATATGACCTGCTCAGACCAGAATCCTCCAGCAGTGAGTCCTTCATCATTTCTAAAACTCCATTCCACCTCTCAACTACACCATTCTCAGCTGCTGTGTATGGATTTGTGCATCTGTGTTTTATTCCAGGCATGTCCAAAGTCTGGCCCGGGGGCCAATTGTGGCCCATGTTCAAATTTCAAGTGGCCCGCAGCCTCTTCTCCCCACTGGCTCAGCCTGTCACTCATCCCTGCCAGCTGGCGTTTTTCCCTTCACCACACAGAGGTTCCCGCAGCTGTCCCCTGCTGTCTCCTGCTCCACAGCCACCCTGCTCTGCAGAGCATCTCAGCCATATTTTTCACCAGAAGATGGCAGTGGACCTGAGTCAGCACTCTCGCCGTGTAACCCTTGTGAGCTTGTGTGCCCATTTCTAAAATGGCGACTGTAACTAAAAAAAGGAAAGTTGACAGCGAGGGCTGCCGCTTCCAGGACAAGTGGCAATTGGAGTATTTTTTCACTGAAATACGAAACAACTGTGTCTGCCTAATTTGCCAAGAGACTGTGGCTGTTTTCAAGGAATTCAATATGAAGAGGCACTACCAGACAAAACATGCTAACTACAACAAGCTAACTGGGAACGAACGTGGCGAAAAATGGAAGGAACTGGAAGCTGCTTTAATGGCACAGCAGTGCTTTTTTACAAGAGCCCATGAGTCAAATGAAAATGCCACAACAGCGAGCTACGAGGTGGCAACGCTGATTGCCAAGCACTGCAAACCTTTTACTGAGGGTGAATTTATTAAAGACTGCATGATGAAAATGGTGGAGAAAATTTGTCCTGAGAAGAAGCAAGAGTTTGCCAATGTTTGCCTGGCTCGTAACACTGTGGTACGGAGAACTGAAGACATTCATCTGATATTAAGAGACAGTTAGAGGCAAAAGGAGTGGAGTTTGACTTTTTTTCGTTAGCCTGCAACGAAAGCACGGATGCATCTGACACCGCTCAGTTATTGATTTTTTTGAGAGGAGTGGACAATGACATGAACGTGAGTGAAGAGCTACTTCACCTCCAGAGCCTTAAGGACCAAACAAGAGGAACAGATTTATTTGTTTCGGTTTGTTCTGCCATAGATGACATGAAACTACCGTGGAATAAAGTCACTGGGATTATTACGGATGGCGCACCTGCCATGGCTGGCGCGCAAAGTGGATTATCAACCCTAATCTGTAACAAAGTCAGCGAAGAAGGAGGCAAAGCTATAAAACTCCACTGTATTATTCACCAACAAGTTCTCTGTGCCAAACATCTGAAATATGTTCATGTTATGAAACCGGTGATGGAGGCTATTAATTATATTTGCTCTAAAGCCCTGTGCCACCGCCAGTTTCAACAGTTTCTACTAGACAACCAGGCTGAATACGGAGATGCTGTGTATCACAACGAGGTAAGATGGCTCAATCGGGGGTCTGCACTGCAGCGCTTCTACTCTCTTAAGGAGGAAATCAGACAATGGGACAACCGATGCTAGAGCTATCTGATCCTGTTTGGCTGGCTGATTTTGGATTTTTAGTTGACATAACACGACATCTGAACGTGCTGAACACGAGCCTTCGGGGCAAAATGCAGTGGTAAGCCAACTGTATTCACATATCAAAGCCTTTGGGACCAAGCTGCTACTTTTCCAAAGGCACCTGTCACAAACGCAGTACCACCCAATACCACACATTTCCCATCGCTGCAGGAAATAATGACCAGTTTTCCACAGAACAATATGAGTGTGCAAATAAGGAGGTATGAAGCAGATATCTCATCTCTGACTGAGGAGTTTCAACAGCACTTTCAGGATTTTGCAGCTATTAAAAAGGAGATCACGCTTTTTTCCTCTCCTTTCTCTGTGGACCCTGATGACGCTCCAGACCACCTGCAGCTGGAGCTCATTGAGCTGCAGTGTGACGCCGAGTGTCGCAGTCGGCACCAACAGCTCCCTCTTGTCAACTTTTACCGCCAGCTGGATAAAGACAGGTTCCAATAGATTCAAACATTTGCTAAGAAAATGCTGAGCTTGTTTGGTTCGACATACTTGTGCGAGAAGACATTCTCGGTTTTGAATATTAACAAGAACCATGTGAGGATGAGACTAAGTGACTTTCACCTGCGTGACATCTTGCACATCAAAACCACTGTTTTTGAGCCAGACCTGGCCTATATAATGCAGTCGAGATCTCAGTATCACCCTTCACATTAGTGCAGTTATTTGTTTAGTCTTTCATAAAATAGTTCATTTGCATTTAATGTTAATGGTTCAAAGAATGTCAGGCTGAATGGTCGGCCCCCACACATTTTCACCTCACCAAATCTGGCCCTCCTTGCAAAAAGTTTGGACACCCCCGTTTTATTCCTAACTGTCCCAACCACTGTTGAAACTTTGCTGACATGAATTCTGAACCTGTTGTTTATATTTCCTTTCTACGAAGCTTACCCATTGCTTAAATTTCTGTAGCACCTCTATTTTACTCTTTAGTAAATAGCAGAACCCGAACCTGCTGTAGTCATCTACAATGACCAGCGCATACTTTGCTCCTCCCAAACTGGCTTGCATTGGCCCAACCAAATCTGCATGTACCAGCTCTAGAGCTCTTTTTTTTAAAGTTTTTTATTTAATAAACATTAAAAACATTGGACACAGTGTGACCATCCTGGTCTTAACATATCCATACATATTCTTTCCATAACAACAAATATAATTACTATTTAACATACATTGCTACTTTGTTCTTATATACATATCCCTTGTCTTCATTTACTATCTATTTACTATTTGTTTACTATTTACATTTATTAATACTATCCAGTACTAATTCTACAAACCCTAAATCTTTTTTGTTCCAACTCCTTTTCTCCTTTCCAACCAATAATACACTTTATTCCAAATTTTATAGTATTCTGTCTCATTCTTGTTTTTGAGTTCTAGTGTCAGCCTGTCCATTTCTACACATGTCAAAATCTTCCTTGCTATTTCTTCTTCCAGGGGGATTTCTTCCTTTTTCCAGTATTGTGCATAAACCAACCTTGCTGCTGTTGTCACATGAAGCATTAAGTATATTGATTCTTTGCTATAATTCCCTTTTATGATTCCTAGTAGGAATAATTCTGGTTTTAGGTCTATGTTTTGTTCTAATATCTCCTCCAGCCATGCCTTAATTTGGTGCCAGAACTCTTTGGCTTTTTTACATAACCACCACATGTGGTAGAAAGATCCTGGCACTAAATTGCATTTCCAACATTGTGGTGATAAGTTCTTGTTCATTTTCACTAATCTTGTGGGTGGGAGGTGCCACCTGTAAAACATTTTATACAAATTTTCTTTGTACACAGTGGCCAACGTTGTTTACTGTTTCTCTCCCATAGATCCTGCCAATTATCTATATTAATATTATAGCCAAAATTTTGAGCCCACTTTACCATGGTTTCCTTCATTTCTTCTTCCACCATTTTATATTCCAATAGATATTGATAAATTTTCTTTATCACCTTTTCGTCCATTCCTAATAAGATTTTATCTAACGCCATCAATTCTTTTTTAATACCCCATTCCTTTTTATCGTTCATATAGTGTGATTTAATCTGTAGGTATACCCACCATTCCAGTTCTACCCCTTCATCTTGTAACTCTTTTCTAGATTTTAATTCCCCTCCTTCATTTAAAATCTCCTTGTATGTGACTACTTTTCCCAGGTTGACAAAATTTGGATGTACTAGCACCTCTAATGTAGAGAGCCAGACAGGAATTTCCAAATAATTCTGTTGCTTTATTTTTGTCCAAACTTCAAGAATAGCTCGTCTGACTTGATGCCTTTGGAAGTACTGGTGTGTTTTTTGTCTTCCATCCCACAAGAATGCATGCCATCCTATTTGCATATCATATCCTTCCAACGTTAGTAACCTCCTATTCTTTAAATTTATCCATTCTTTTGCCCATGTGAGTGCGGCCGCTTGATAATATCTTTCCCAATCTGGTAATCCGAATACTCCTCTTTCTTTGGCTTCTTGTAATAATTTTAGTTTGCTTCTGGGCCTTTTCCCCTGCCAAATAAACTTAGACATTATTTTATCATGTGGTGCCTCATTTCCAAATGTTTGGGCACATTGAACCTTTTGTCCCTGCAACACATAAAGATTATCCTCTTTTATGCCCTGTGCACATACATTCCTATTTCTCTTTATGAGACACCTCCCATTTGCAAATGTGGTCTCAAATCCTTGCTTGTCTTAACTAGAGGCATTCAATAAATTATGTTCCATTTCAGGCACACATAATATATCATTAAACCTCTTTTCCAGATATGGAATTTGCACACTGCCTCTTCCAATGACTTTAGCCTTCTGGCCATTTGCCAAGGCTACTGCATCTCCAGCAGCTGGATCCATTCTGTAAAACAATTTAGAATTATTAACAATTGTTTGACTTGCCCCACTGTCTATCAACCATTTATCTCTGCTATTGCAATAGCTAACTTTTGCCACAGCAATTTGTCCATCAGTTGATTTTCTTCCTTGCAAACAGTTTTTTCTTTACAAACTGTTTTTCTTTTGCAAACAGTCCTTCTTTAAATGTGTCTTGTCACCACAGATGAAGCACCGCCTCTGTTGCTGGGCTGTAATCTGGTCTCTTCTGCTGCTACATTTCTCTTTGCAGACATCTTGTCTGTTGCTCTGCTCCTTGCAGACAGCCAGTCTGTTACATTTCTCTCTCTGCTCCTTGGGCCCCCACTTCAGGAATTTCTCCTTGTGGCTTTTTCTAAAATGGCGCTTGTTCTCCTCAGCAATCAAACAAGGCTTTAAGGCCTCCAAGCATAACTTCTGCTCTGGTTTGCATTCAAATACTGCAGAAACTATGTCCCACACTGTTCTAACTCAACAAATAACGTTTGCATTTGTAGCAAATGCTGCTCCACAGATTTTCCTGGTTGCAAACGGGCTCTGCATAAATTTCTTGATAATTGCACAATATTGCATGCTGAAACACTCACATGCACACTTCTTAACTTCAGCCAGACTTCCTGTGCAGTCTTTAAATTAGCCACATTGATGAATTGTTCATCTTCTAAACTTAAGATGATGTAGGCCATTGCTTTATCATGCTGCCTTTGCTCTGCAGCTGCTAATGGTGCCTGGGGTGGATTAACAACAATATCCCAGAGCTCCTTAGCCTTCAGGAAATATTCCATCTTTGCAGCCCAAATTATATAGTTCTTCTGTCCCAAATGAGGCAGAGAGCTCTCCCTGAATTCAACAGCAGCCATCCTGCAATCCTTCGCTGCCTGGTTTCCCTTTTAAACACAGGCAGTCTCTCAGCTTAATTACAGTTCAGTCTTTCTGTGTGCTCTGGGCCCATAACCTATCAGTGTTTGCATCAGCAATCACATCCAGAAAGCACACACAGGTAACTTGATTCATCAGGATTCATTAACTTCTCTTTATATCCATAATAACACATAAAATAAATATACAATACCAAAAGCAGATTTTCCAACATGGTAGTAGTTACAGGCAAAACACAGGCATAGGAGAGAACAACAGAGATGAGTTTCAGTTTCAATTTCAATTCAGCAGACAGACTAGTTTCAGTTTCAGAGCTGAGCACAGAGCTAAGCCACACCCAGGCTCCAAAACTGTTTCAGTCACCAATCAGCTCCCATTGGCTGACTTAGTTGCTATGCCTATACATTGGCTGACCTTGTTATTAAGCCCTATTCCAGTTCATGAATATTCTGACAAGAATTAAGTCCAATATGGATGATCCCCTTGTTCCCTTCTCTATTTTTTGGGAAACAAAGTTGTCTGCTAGGTTTGTCAGGAACCTGTTGGATCTTCCACTTGGTGCAGAGTTTGTCTCCCAGTTGATGTCAGGGTAGTTAAAATCCCCCATTATAATTGTGATGTGCTTCCTACATACTGTCAACTCGCGAGCTTTCCTGACCTGCTCTCAAGTTGCTATAGGCAGGGGGATGGGAAATCGCGCCTCGTAGCTGCACCGAGGAATTCACACCTCAGTCAAAACAAAACACATCCTGGCTGGCTGAAGTCAAGGCCATCTCCACGGAGACCCACAACGGCTGGAGGGAGTGACTTCTATGCACCACGAAATTGCTTTGTTGGGGAATGTGACTGGTGACACATCTTTGGGGGAGGGGGCAACATGGTCAGAGGCAAGGTGCAAACTGGGTGAAGTCAGACCTGGCTTCACTTAGGTCGTGCTGACATGGCGCTCCTAATAAACAACTGGATTTTTCTTGCAAAATGGCTTGAGGCTCCTGATTTTATTAGGGCATTGGTCGGAACCCTGACATCAAGCCAGCTCTGCATTAACTAACCAAAAATGATTCCTGAGCCTTGGAGTCTCCACTTGCTCTCCGGTACCTGGGGTGCGTGGAGAGAAATTCAGGCCACCATGGCAGAGGGAGGAACCTCTGAAGAAAGCCTGCTCCTGGCAACCCAGAAGGAGGCAGACCCTACTCCCATCCAGGGAACTCCAGGAACCAACAGTCCAGTTGGAACCCAAGTGCAGCCATCTCTGACCATGGCCATGGAAACCAAGACACCCGGGGTGCCCGTCTCAGTGACTGAAGCGGAAAGGGATGAGTATTGGTGGAAAAAAGTCCCCAAAGCAGCCAAGGCTGAATTCCCCCACCCTAGCTCCCGTAGTTTGTGGCAGCCCATAAGCAAACTAGGAAGACTGGGAGTGGATGAAGGAGTGGCAAGAGGTCAGGACCCCAAAATCCTTACTTGGGACCCTAGGGGAATTCTTGGAGCAATTAAGGGAGGAATTCAACTGAACCACCCTTTGCGACGCGGGGCAGTCATGCCACCCAAAAGAAAGAGGGAAAGAGATGAGGGGGTGCAACCAAACTCCCAGACGGGAGGCAAAGCCAAATCCAACCCACTAAGCTCCAATTAGCCATCTCTAAGTTTAAGCTGGAGCTGACCATGGAGGAACCCCGGGGCACCCACGTGCAGCTACCTGCCCAGAAATTGGGAGGCAGATGAGAACACAGCCCCACCTCTTCACCCACCAGAAGGAGACTGAGCCCGAGGCTGCCACCAGTGGCTCCCCCGCACCACAAGCTACCTGCCCAATGGGGGCGAACTCCCCCTCCATGAGCTAGAACCTATGGAGACTGCCAAGCACACCAAGCTCACCAAGATGAGGGAGTGGCAGTGTTGAACGAGCCACCCAGATTCAGGGGGAAGTTTGATGGGGACCCAGATCAGCTAGCTGTATTCCTTGACTCTGCGGGAGTCCATTTAGATTGCTATGGAAACCTCTATCCATCACATAGAGCCATGGTGAACGCCATAACCATGGGATTAGAGGGAGAAGCAAATGAATGGCTAGCAGCCCTCCATAGGAGGAGAGCCCCCCAGGACGTCAACAAATTTCTTCAAGAGCTGGAAACCAGATTTGAGGAGGTGGAGGAGGATCAATATGCAGACGATGAGTTTCGGAATTTAAAGCAGAGAGGGAGACCCATTAAAGAACACATCCGTGAGTTCAGAAGGGTCATGGGAAAGCTACTGCCCTGGCCAGAGGAGCTACTAGTTGATTTCTTCAGAGAAAGCCTAGACAAGCAAATTAGCCAAGCCACCATCTATCGGGATATTCCCAACCGACTCTCTGACTGGTTTCAAGTGGCCATAAAGATTGACTGCGGTTTGCGCACCAGTGACATGATCAGGCAACCAGATCCCAAAGAGAGAGGACAACCAGATCGGAGACCACCTGGCTGATGGAATGCCGCAGCAACCCAGGTGGCCCCAGGACCAACCCTCCCCCGAGGCCAGTTGAAATGCTATAGATACGAAGAGATAGACCACTTTGCATCGGCTTGCGCAACCCCAGCTCTGAAACCCAAGTCAGAGCCACCATCCAGGACGCGACCGGGGTGAGGGCCCAGGTGTGCCGCCGACAAGTCCAGAAAAGCCCTCCAGGCTGTAGACGTCCCTCCCCACCCAGCCGAGGGGGGGACTCCATTTGACGACGACCAATTGCCAGAATCCTATGACAGTTAGGACGAGGGGAAAACGACCTGATGGTGAGTGATCCTATCCACCCTTTCGTCTTCCCGATATGTCTCACAGCCCCAAAAACAGGGAATCAGGGCACGTTCAAAGCTTTAATAGACTCAGACTGCACTAGATGTTTGATTAACTTACCCACGGTCCTGAAACTGGGGATCAGAGTGAAGAAATTGGCCCACCCAATTAAGTTTGAGCAGCTCCCCCCATTGGGGGGAGCCCACACCACCCACCTGACTGAACCAGTGAGGCTAGAGCTAGCAGACCACTGGGAATCAATTCGATTCATAATAGCTCCCAAAATGAAAGAGACGGTCATACTAGGGCTCTCAAGGCTAGACAAGTGGGGCCCGAACATCTGGTGGCAAGGGGAAAACTGGAGGCTGAGGATAGCAAGAGGCCCCCAACCCCCTCTGCACCAGCAAAAAGAGGCATCGCCCACACAGGAAACTCCCCTGAGACCCCCACCAGAACAACTGGTGGCCACCTCTGAACAAACCCCAGAGGCTGAACGGATCCCTGGAGAATACCAGGACCTCGCTGAAGTGTTCAGTGAAACTGAGTGCGATGTCCTACACACACCCCCACCACGCAACGGACTGTGCCATTGAAATCATCCCCAGTGCCAAGCTTCCCAAACCCAAACTGTACGCCATGGCGCCCCGGGAAATGCAAGAAATGTACTGTTTGTAAGGAGGAGAAATCCAGGGTGTATCCTGTGAGTAGGAAAAACTCAAGGCAAACAAACAGAGTTATACCTAGGAGACCTGAAAGGTGTAATAAAGGTATACCACCTGAGTGGTTCACTGCAAGTGGGGTTAGAGTAGGTAGTATTCGTAATGAACCCCATAAGTACCAAGAGATGTGGTCATGGTCATTGCCTAACGAAAAACAAGATAAATGGAGGAAGCCAAAGTTAAAGAGAATGTCAGGCAGGCAGAGAAACCAGACTGAGCTCGATAGAAAAAGTGAAGGTATTCAGCCATGAGATGGTGAACAGGATGTAATAGAAAGTAATGAGACAGAGTGTACAGAGTCATTAAAAATGAAATTAGGAGCAGCAATAGTAGTAATGGTACTAGTAGTGTTTCTAGCAGTGAGAGTAGAAACCGAAGCAGGAGGCGTGGACATAATAGAGATAGAAAGCATCATGAATATGTTAAAGCATTTAGCTGTTCAGTTTTAAATGGGAGGAGTGTTAAGGTAATGATTTAATAGCTGAACAGCTGCTGTAAGACTGTAATACTGAAATGATGATGCAATGAGAATGAGTCAGCAGGGTTATTTGACTTATCACTTTAAGAGGCTGTATATATAAGAGAAGCCCTGTGAGGGCGTCTCTCTCCATGTGTGCTTCCGTGCTCAGTGGTGGGATTCTACCGGTTCTACCCAGTTTGGGTGAATCGGTAGTGGTGGCGGGAGGCTCCACCCACCCACCCGGACGTCATCACGGATGCTCTGCGCATGCGCAGAAGGCTCTGTGCATGCGCAGAGGTGGCACGCATGCTCACATTTGTGAACCGGTAGCGAAGGTAAGTGAATACCACTACTGTCCATGCTGTAGTTGATGATTAACTGCCTGACTTTGCCTAGTACGTGTATGTATATATTCCTTGTAAATAAACCACTATTTGAAAGACAAACCTCTGTTTACTGTATTTTGCTCCTGGGTTGTCTAAAAATAGTCACACTGTGCTCACTCTGACATCAGGTTTGGTGACACCACCTGCCAGTTCTCATTTGACTCCACAGCTACAATCCACAGTAATTCTAGATACCTGAATAGAGAAAGAAAAAAAACGAAAAGAATTCAAGTTCTAGGGCCGTGATGGTGAACCTATGACACACGTGCCACAGGTGGTACGCGGAGCCATATCTGTGGGCACGCGAGCGTTGCCCTAGCTCAGCTCCAGCATGCATGCACGCACCGGCCAGCTGATTTTTGGGCCTTACCGGGCCCACTGGAAGTCGGGAAACGGGCTGTTTCCAGCCTCCGGAGGGCCTCCGGGGGGGTGGAGAAGGCCGTTTTCGCCCTCCCCAGGCTCCTAGAAAGGCTCTGGAGCCTGGGGAGGGTGAAAAACCGGCTTTCTGGTCCCACCAGAAGTCGGGAAATGGGCCATTTCTGGCCTCCAGAGGGCCTCCGGGGGGGGAGGCCATTTTCGCCCTCCCCAGGCTCCAAGAAAGCCTCTGGAGCCTGGGGAGTGTGAAAAACGGGCCTACCGGGCCCACCGTGCCATCGTGTGCCAAAAGTGAGGGGAGCGCGGAGGGACGGGGCGCATTGAATTATGGGTGTGGGCACGCACGCACACGACCCCCCCGTGCTCCCCCTTCTTTTGGCACATGACGGCAAAAAGGTTAGCCATCACTGTTCTAGGGCATTATTTGAAGGGATTAAAGGTTAAGATTGTTAAAAGTAAAAGGAAGGAATGTCCATTTGATTTATTTGACCAAAGTTAAAATAGATAATGTTATTATTTCTATTACCCTTAATAGATTTTTGCTGATCAGGACTGAACAACAAGTCTTTAAGGATTTGTTTATAGTCATATCATATCATACATAGGGAAAGAATTCATCATTTATTGCATTTTAAGATAATGTGGTAAGTTATTAAAATTATTTCGACTTGTGATGAAAGGGGAAGTCATTTCTTTATATAATTCTTTTTTCCCCTTATGTTCTTATTTTTTCCTTCTTTTCTTTTTTCCTTCTATGCACTATTTTTTTTCTTTTTATTCTTTTATATTGTTTTAGTTTGTCTTAGTGAGGGAAGTACACCCCAAAAGGACAGTGCCATGAACCACTAAAGCAGTGCCAAAAACTTAAAACAGTCCTTCCCCTTTAAGAAATTCAAAACCCTGCAACAAAAGCACCAGCTGAAAGGGAAACTCAGAGCCGCCTCAGGCTAATTGAAAGTTTGGGCGTGCTGCCAAAAGCCAATAACGGTTGTTACAAAAAATAACTAAGCCTGACCGCAAGAGCAGCCTCAGAAACACTTGAGTAGGGCCATAAAGATAAGCAGAATTAAACTAAAAAAAACACACTGAGGCACACTAGAACACCTCCTTTCTGCCTCCCTGACAGGATTAAGCCTTAGAATAGAAAAGACAAAAGACCTACCCTGTTTCCGCTAAAATAAGACATCCCCTGATAATAATCCCAATTGGGCTTTTGAGCGCATGCGCTAAAATAAGCCCCCCCAAAAAATAAGCCCTTCCTGAAAATATTTAAACGTCCCCGCCATTTGCTCTGGTTAGGGTTAGGGCGACAGAGCTAGAAATCAGGTAAGACGGCAAGAGGACCCCCGTCTTGCTCCACACGCCCCAAAATAATAAGACATCCCCAAAAATAAGGCCAAGCGCTTATTTCGGGGTTCAAAAAAATATAAGACAGGGTCTTATTTTTGGGGAAACACGGTAGGACCAGGATTAACCCATTAAACCAGGAAAACAAAAATCCAGGCAATCACTTCAACTAGAGGCACATCAAAACCAATCAAACTGCAGGAGCTTCAAAGGAAAATTAAGTATAAAAAGGCACGGACTTACCACCCCAATTTGCTAGCTAGCTAGGAACGCTTGAGCTGAGTCACTACATCCTCTTGTCTTCCTGAATTAAAGGATTCCGTTTTCTGGCAGCTTGCTTCTGTGTCTATTTCTTCTCAGCACCAGTGACAGAGTCCCAGCTGGGGAACGAACCAAGGAGATTTCTTCCAACAATTGTTTTTATCTTTTTAATTGTAAATCATTGCAAAAAATAGTGTGTTTAAAAGAGCCTCACGCTTCCTTAGGCATCCATGTGTGAGTTTACACTGCATGTTAGGCTAAAATGGGTATCCAGTGTGTGGTGGGAATCCACCCTGATAAATTTTGGGAACATTATGCCATAATGTATGTTATTGTTTCTTTGGAGATTGCAAGCTGTGTTCACAGCAGGGGTGGGTTCTAAATTTTGTTACTACTGGTTCTGTGGGAGTGGCTTATTTTGTGGGCAGGGCTTGATGGTCATGTGACTGGGTGGGCGTGGCCAACTGAAAGGAGGAAATGGCTCACATGCTTTGCCCAAGAGTGTGATGGGCAACAGGCTTTTAAGGGGCTGACAGAAAGAAGGGGGGGCAATGTATTTTACAAAGTACCAGAAGGCAAAACAAGAAGCAATGGATGGAAACTGAACAAAGAGAGAACAACCTAAAACTAAAGAACCAAAAAGAACCAATATAGATGCAGAAATATTTCAGTCATAATTTCACATATAAAATAGCCATTCGTGTAATACAACCTGCATATTGTTCAAAACAGTCATTAGTATTATGGCTGATGTTTGACAGCAAGCCTAAAAGTCAAAGATCACAAGAGTGCTTCTTTCTCTGTATGTATACAAAACATCACATACCAGGAATAGCATATTAAGAGGGACTTATGCAACCTGATGTACAAAATAAACACACACATATTTATGCTCTGGACTATAGACATTGAATACATGCAACTCCCTGAAAAATATGTGGTAGCCCTGGGCAAAAGAAAGGCAGTAAAATCACTCTAGGTGTAGGGACAGTGTAAAATATTAACACATGATAAATAATAGAACAATTAAAAATAATAGCACAGGTTTTTTTTTTCTCTCTCTCTCTCCCTTCCTTCCTTCCTTCCTCTTTCTTCCTCTTCTATCTCTCTCCTTCCCTTTCTTTCTCTTTCTTTCTTTCTTTCTTTTTTTTTCTTTCTGTCTCTTTTTCTCTCTCTCTCTCCCCTCCCTCTCTCACACACACACCTGGTCTAGGCACAAAGTATTTGTTGTTACAGAAGTTCTCATTTCTCTCCATAATACACCTGATACTAATCGATACCCTATCTCTCAACTACGTAAAGCCTATGCATGTTTACTTGGCAGTAATGATGTGAATAAAGCAGGAATTATAGTAAATAAGAAATAATGTGAATAAAGTAGGAATCATACAAAGTCAGATACCTGAACTCTAAAAGACCCTCTCTATTCACATTATTATAAAAGAGAAACGTGCTGGTTGAAAAGTATATTAAAGGCAGCTGAACCCCATTAGTGGTAATATATCTTCTGATGACGCCTAGCTGTCACCCATCAGGAAAGCTAAGAGTAGTATTCTGGTAGATGACCGACTCTGATAATGAGAAGAAGCTAAGCAATTACATTATAGAGTTCCTCATAGTTACCTTGTTATGGAATGATGGGACCAAACAACATTCCGGGTCAACCAGAGCCAGTTTATTGTTGCGCAAGGTTCAGAGCAGATTCATACCTGAAAGTCTGAACAACCAAGAGCTTTGACACAACTGCTTATATATGTTTTCAAGACAAAGGAGTTGGTGATCTAATACATTTTCCATATATGGTAAAATTACATTTGGTATCAAATACATGACCTCATATAGTTGTTCCATACATTTGTTATAATATAACAGACACTTCCTCGTTACTAAACCATTAGCTTCTAGTTTATAAGATTATTTTCAGCTGGACCACTTTCCTAAGTTCTGTAAGTACTAATGGAGTTTTTACTGCTGTCCTTAGGTGATAATTAACTCTTTGCCCCATACATGTCTTTGTGTGGATGACAGTGAGCCTTTTCAGACATTCTCTATATGGCTGTCTTTCCATGACAGCTAGGCCTCATCAGAAGATATATTACCAATAATGGGGTTTAACTGCCTTTAATATACTTTCCAGCAAACACGTTTCTCTCAAACAAGCACATTTTCTTTCTTACAATACTGTGAATAAAGAGGGCCCTTTAGTGGTCATCTAGCTGAACCCGCATCATTTACATTATAAGCAGTTGTGTCAAATCTCTTGGTTGTTCAGACTTTCAGGTATGAATCTGCTCTGAACCTTGCGCAATAATAAAATGGCTCTGACTGACCCGGAATGTTGTTTGGTCCCATCATTCCATAACATTTTCTGGCAACCACGAAGGGACTAAGGAACAAAGACGTTTGTTCTGCCTGACAGCTGCCCCAGCGGAGATCGACGCCTTCCCAAGGAAAAGTTCACTGGCCAGCCATTAGGACTCCGTTGAAGTCTACAAGAACCTTTCAGTGAGGAGGTGCCATAAACCCGCTGCCAGGAGCAGACCAAGTCAAGGATCCAAAAGGTCAGCCAGACCCAGAAACTTCAACAAGTGGCCAAGAAGCAAGAAAGCCGGCAGAGTGAGTATATGTAAGAGGGTTAGCCACCGACTTTGCGGTGAAGAGGGGGCCTGATCACCCTCCTAGGAGACGAGGCGTCGTCCTAAAGTCTCTTGTTAGAATTATGGGGGGGTTAAACGGTCGCAGTTCTCAGAGATAGCCGTTGGAACTTTCCAGTATCCTGAGTCGGCCGTACTGTTTTATTAGGATGGGTTGGGGTAATCGTGTCCCCAGGACACTGTTACAATTTAGGTTAGAAGAGTGCTTTTAGTGAGATCAGTGACAGATCAATCAGAAAGCAGTGTCCCTTTGGCTTAAGAAATGTCAGATGAAATGTGTGAAAGTGTGTTTGATGCAAGAGAAAAATAAAACCAACAGAAAGATAGTTAGAAACTAAGTTTTCAGTCAGGAGGATGAGGAAGAAGAAGCAAAAGAAGAATCTAAACCCATTAGTTCTCAAACTCGAAGCCAGACGAGATTGAAGAAGGCAGAAACTCTGCCTTCCTTAAGGGAACTTTTGAGTCATGGAACTGATGCCCAGGGACAGCCCATCATTCGTCCCTTGTTCCAATATTAGTTTTTCACAACTACAGATCTACTTAATTGGAAACAACATTATGGTACGTTTAGCAAGAAGCCCAATGAAATAGTGGATTTATTCAGTACAATAATGCAAACTCATAGATCCACATGGGGAGACATCCAGCAATTATTAAACACCTTACTCTCCCTGGAGTACCGAGAAAAATTCAAAATAGCTAAGGAAAAGGTCTTAACCCAAATATATCCAGGTAATGGAAATACAGTGCAAAAAAAAAAAAAAAAGTCACAGCAGCTGCAGAAGTAGATCCAAATTAGAATCCTAATGATGACCAACACAAGACTCTATTAGATGCCTACCTTCTGCATAAACGTTTTACGAGAGGCAGCAAAAGGTCCTGTTAATTATGCCAAAACCGACACTATACTCCAAGAAAAAGATGAGAGCCCAGAGATTTTTTTGGCCAGACTAGTAGAATCCTACAAAGTTCATACTAAGAATAAAGAAGAAATCGTTTATTGTTCTTCCCACCTGGGCTTTAGCAGGTAATTAAAAAAAATATATATGTAAAACCTGTCTAAATGGGAAGACTCATTTAATTTGACTTGATCAATTTGGTGTGATTTGTTACAAAATTCCTGGATATGCATCTATAATAATAGCATGTAGAATTGGTTGTGATATGTCTGGTCAGCCTGCAAATTAAGTGAACATCTTGACTTGAAGCTGGGAGAAACGGAAAGTAGTTAGGGCCCACAATCATATTTATGATTTAAACTGCTCTCTGAGTTTTCCCACTGCTTTAAGAATAAGCTATAGGTTGCCCAAGGAAATAAAATTAAAACAAAACAACAAAAACAACCTCCACAGGTCTGGAAATGTTTGATGGTATGAATATATGTATATAATCATTTCCAAACCTGCAGGAAGAATAAAATTTTCTAATAACAGTACATAAAAAAAGTTATTTAGGAAATGGGGCTCATTGGCTTGTGAAAAGAGCTTCCTGAAATAATTATGATTGGTTTGCATGAAGGAAGCAGTGAATGAAATCTTTGTATGTGAAATTGGTTTTTAGAAAAAGTCTGATTGCAGTACAAATGTGAATGTGCGTGTGTGAGATGTCCGGACTGAGATCTGTGAATTCCTGTGTGTTGAGGATGTGGAAGGAGGTTAGAGAGAGAAACACAGAGGGTTAACCCCCCCTCCCTTGGAGGAGAGAAGGGGGGGGCGGGCAGGCTGCTCTTTTAAACCATTTTTTTTCTCTCTGCTGAGAAAGGAGGGGGAAAAGGGTGGTCTGCAAATAAAGCTTTTCCTCTCACTGTGTTGGTTTCTTTCCTTTGCATATAAAAGCTATGCAGATATATTTTCTTTTCTGCTCTGAATACAATTTTGATTTTATTTTTTTCTGGAAATTTTTGAGGTTTAAAATATTTAATTAAACCTATGTAAAAGAAATGATTTTGAAAGATTTTCTGAATCTGACTTGCATTTTACTAAAGGCAGAGAATTGACACTAAAGTTTGATCCAAATATATTTCAGAGCATTGATCCAAAATACTTCATGTAGATTGTTTGTTTGTTTGCTTGTTTGCAAATCAGCAGCACAAGTTGCTGCTCTTTTAGGAATTGTTACAGAGATGAGTTAGAAATTACAATATGTAGTGTTGGAAGATAGGAGAAACTTTATATTAACAGAGCAGGGAAATTAAATTCCCTAAAAGAAGCCGAAACTCAAGCAGAGTTTCAGCCCCACGTTTATCGATGGGCCATTAAGAAGCTGAAACCACCTTATTTTCCACAACAAAGGAAGGACAAAATTACAGGGTTTTACAACATCCAAACTGCTTCGGGTAATTGCCCTCAATAAATGTCGGATCATGGCTTCTCCTTGTGTATATTTTTGAAAA